>JBBPBS010001171.1:6380108-6393081 GCA_037974835.1 Cicer judaicum | reverse complement strand
ACATATTTATGGTGATTTAATAATTAATATAGTGTTGATATTATTATAGTTTATTTTATTATTTTTTACCATTCTCCAAATATGGTAGTATTTTAATGTGAATATTTTGAAAAATAATATTTTAATAATTGTGGTAATAATTATGATGAATATAAGAGTTTTAGTTATTATTTATATATTATAAAAAGGTTAATTTATTTAATTAATCTATTTTGTAAAATATTGTTTGTGAAATATTAATAATTTTACCCTTAATTTTCTTTATATATGTATTTGTCATGGTATGTCCATTTATACATATTTATTTGATTTAGTGGTTAATATAGAGTGTAAATATTTGTCTATAAATTTTTTTAATTATTTTTTAAGAATGAAAGCAATTTAGGTGGAGTATTTTAGAGATAATAATTTAGTTGTGAGTGAGTAGAATAAATTAGAAGAATGTTAGTAGATAAACAGAAAAAATTATAAAAAATATATTGAGTTATTAGTCTTGTTTTAATAAATAAATACATAAATAAAAATACCAATGGGATTCATCCATTTTTCTTTGTGTGAGAACGAAATATAATCACTAATTAAAAGAAAAGAATCTGCACTGACTGAAGCAAGAGAGAGAGACATGGTCAGAGCTGTGGCACGGGAGAAAAACAAAGAAAATCGATTTCAACGATGGATAGTAGTTCATAAAACTTTCAATTTTTATCCAAATTTTATTAAGTTGTTTCTCTTATAGAGTATATAACATCCTTTTAAAAAAAAATTAACCTTATCATTTTCTCTCTAAAAAACTCATTTTTCTGTTAATAAAATACTTATTTATCGGCTAATAAAAGCTTACTATTTTCTCTCTTAAATACTCATTTATCATCACTCTAATTATAATTTAAGTGAAACTAATGTCAAAACGATCTTATGAATAATAACTATTATCCCCTCGTTACTTTTTTGAAATTTCTTTGATTTATAGTAAATTTCTTTGACCCAATTTTAAAATTGATCTTTTAGACTGTGTTCTCATGATTTATTTTAGTTATCTGATTTTCATTTTTATATGTATTTGACGAAAGTTTAAATTTCAATGATGTAAGAGATCAAAGTTATATATATATATATATATATATATATATATATGATTTTCATGATAAGTATACGTATAATAAATATTTTGATATTTGTGATAGTTATTTATACATATATATTATATTATATACATATGATAAAAAACTTTGATCTTTGTGATAGTTGTTTATACAAGAACGACCTCAAATGCAGAGTGAACTAAAGCAAATAGGGACGAAACTCTTTTATTGATTCGATCATGATAATGATTATGAGTGTGTTTTCCTAACTAATATACTCACAATGTAAAGTGGACAACTTAGACAAACTAGACACCAATTTTCGAAGTTTGGTAAGACTTGGGTGTCCTAGCTGTGCATATATAGTATGAGGGGAATTTGTGGCAGAGCACGTCTTGGATGATAAAGAAATGTAATAGTGACCTTGAGACTCATATCCAAAGCCAATCGTTCGTCTCGAACTACAGTTTTGCAGGGTAACATTATCATTAGTGAAAGTAATAATACAATCATAGGACCGAGTCAATTGACTTACTAAAAGTAAATTAAAAGGATATCTAGGTACATAGAGAACATATGCAACCGAAATGGAAGGGAGAATTTGGACAGTGTCAACCCCTTGAGGCCGGGTTTGAGAGCCATTGACAGAAGTTATAGTAGGTTAACAAATCATATGTAAAGAGAAGAAAATAGACCTTTATTACTAGTGACATGATCAGACGCGTCAGAATCAAGAACCCAAGGGTCGGGAGTACATGAGTGGGAGAGGTAAACAAATGAATTACGAGTGTGTGCAACCGAAGTAGTAGAACTAAAGTTCGGATGACTCTGAATCCACCAGAGGAAATCTTCATAATTTTTCGGGCAGCCCTGTGTGTTGAGACAAAATCTCAATTTAATGTTTTTATGAAAACAAACAAAAAGTTAATTAAGAATGTTAATTATGATTCTAAATGTTATGTTGATTTAACTTGTGCGTTTGAGTGAATTTAATCACGCAAAGCAAAGAAAACAGCAACAAGAACACTAAAACAGAGAAAGAGCTCCAGCCTCAAAAAAGTTCATCACAGCATGTTGTTCAAACTTTTTCTACATCTTTATCAAAGAATCTGCCTAGAAAATTTATTCATATACAATCAGTACATGGCAAGGAACAAGTAGGATTCATCCAAGCGCAAAAAGGTTATTTGATCTCAAAATTAAAAGAACTCAAAGACAGACAAAAGTCATGATGAGTGTGTAAACTCCAAAAATCAAATGTCAAGAAAGCTCAATCAATCTAGACATATGACAAGACAATTGAAAAGGAAATCCAGAATGATTAAAACGAGAACTTCAGAATGATTATTTAAGCTCAAGAAAGTTCATTTTAAAAACCGAGAACGTTTATCATTCTCCGTTTTCTGCACAGTTGCAGCAGCTTTGCATTCTCTCTGTTTCAGCTTGCAATTCTTCTCCAATCTTGTCCAAATGGAGAATGTATCATCCAAGATCAATGAAGAAACATCAAGGGCGTTGTCAGAAAAGTACAGGACTGCTTTAAATGCTAAACCCAAAAGTTAAAAAAGGCTATGTCATAGCATGACTAATTTATTCAGAAGTACTGCCTTAAGCCAGAAAAAGCAGAGCCTCTCCAACAGCTCTTTCGTACTTATCCAATGCATCTTCAGTCTATAAATAGAAGGCCTTAATCAAGTATGAAAGTAAGAAATTTAAGTGCAGAGAAATCCAAAATACAATCACACTTAAGCTTGAAATTCTACAAAACAGAGGCAATATCATTTTCTGCAATTCGTGAAACTGCTACTGCTGCATACTCATATATCAGTTTGCAAAATTATCATTAGATCCTTTGTAAAGAATCTATTCTCAAACAAGAATTGAGCAAGATTAGATTCTATCAAAATCAATCCGTTTGTAAAAACTCAAACTATAAGAGTTTCTTTATAGTTTGTTTAAGATTGCTTCCTATCAAGGTTAGATAGGTGTTGTTATTGCCTTCTGGATGGAAAGTAATAGAGATTAAATTAGATCAAGGTTGATCTAGAATAGGTGTTGTAAGATCAAGAAGGTTCCTTGCTTTTAAACACTTAGTGGAAAATCTCATAGTGTGAGGACTGGACGTAACCCACGTTGGGTGAACCAGGATAAATCTTTGTGTGGAATTCTCTTTCCTATCTCTTTCTTTATTATATTGCATTTATCAATTAAGATAAAATAGAAACTGATTTTCTACTAATCTTAGAACGTTCTCTGTTTTATAACACAAACCAAGAACGTTCTTCGTTTTCTGTTTTCATAACCAAGATCATTCTTATCGAGGTAGTAGACATATCTAGAACAATATCAGACCCCAAAATTTGATCACGAGTTGCAAAGTACTCCTGGGACAAACCATAGAGTGCAAGAAACATGAAGAAGGTAGTGCATTGATCCATCTCCTTTTTTTGTTCAACTAGATAACTTGCAGCAGAATGGAGAAACTCATTAAAATCATGAAGTGCACTTTGAATGGTGCCAAGATATGAAGAAATAGAGCCATATATCCTCTTCAGAGTAGTGATATTCAACAAGCGGCGACAAACTCTATAGAGACGTTGAATGTCATTATTGTAGAGTGTCTTTGCCGGACTCCAAATCTATTCACATGTGAGGTGTATGCTTAATGAAACTACATAACTGAGCATATATATGCTTCCATTTTGATGATTTGGCTGCAACCACCTTTTCAGAATTTTGAGTGAGATGGTCCCCGTAACCTTGATCAAGTGTCCATAGTTTGATGTCGACTGACCAAATGCCATAATTTGATACATTCAACTTCTTGACAAAGAGAAGAGAGTTGATATCGTTGGTAAATATGGTCTTTGTTTCAAATAGAGACGTCATTATCGGTAAAGAGTGCCAAAAAATGCATCTGAACGGGAAAACAAGTGTTGTTTGAATTGAAAATCGTATATTTGTGACTGAATATTAAAAACTTAGGGGCTGTGGTGAGTGCAACTAAAGAAACGGCGCCGTAAACAGTGAGAAAACACATCGTCACGAGCAATGGAAAATGTTGGCGCGTAGATCTCATGTGCATGTAGAGAAGTGGCGTGTGGGAGGCTTGTTGAAGATGTACGTTGATGGATGGGCCAATTTGGGGTGTACGACGCTACTGGAGTGGTCGTTTGCCGAAAATGGTCGTTGAAGAGAGTGGCGGAAGAGCATGGGCGACTCGAAAAAAATTGAGGGAACAACGTAGCAAAGACAGGAAGGGGGAAACTGAAATTGAGAACACAATTTGTCGAAAAAAAATTTCACCGAAGACAGTGAGTCCACCGAGTAATTGAAGATTAGGATTATCTTTCAATAGATTGAGAAAAACTATTGAGAGACATATTAAATAACCCGTGTATTTCAACTACACTGTGAAAGTTCTTTATATAAACTTTATGTGATAAATATACATAATGATATCAATGCATTCCAACTTTCTATTTATTTACATACTAATATTTTATTTTCAATAAAATTGTTTGAACATGTATTCTTTAAAAGATTGATTTATTATGTATTCTTGAATGTTTGTTGTTATTGTATTTTTAGATCAAATATTATATATTAAATATAATTTTTATGAATATAACTGTTAAAAATAAAATATTTTTAATATATGTGTTTGAGATGAGCTTATATTCTATAGGGATGAGTTTGATACCTTACAATTATTTACTTGGATAAAATACATACTCTATATAGATGAGTCTTATCCTCATCAAATTTTTTTATTTCATTAAAGTGTAATTTTCAAAAACTAAAACCGTTAAGAACATCGAAATGACCTCTTTTGAAAATAGTAATTGCCTTATATTAAATTAGTATATCAATAATAAGTAGAAATAATGTCTATATCATATTTCATTTTGGAATTAGTTATCAAATATCTAATTATGAACATTTAAATTATTAAAAAAAAATTAGTTGTAAGAGTTTATTTTAAATATTATTTAATTCAAAAAATTTATAATTACTATATTATTCTTTTATATAAATATCAAAGTTTTTTTTATCATCATCACAATGGTAAACTTCACTTAACTAAACATTACAATTGAGACACTATTTCACCGCCCTAGATTTTTTTTGCATAAAAAAAAAGATAACATTAAGTTTTAAAAATAAAACTAGAATCTTCTACTACCTCTAAAAAACCTATTGGCCCAAAAAAAACATTAAATGAGGATTATACTATATATCCCCACACTTAAATATCTATTTTCAAAACACATTAAAATACAATTTTACCTTTTTAATCATTTATAATAAATTTTAAAATTGATAGTTTTAGAAATTTCAAATTTTTGAAATAAGAATTACATTTTAAAAGTTTAGAAAGTTTTTAAATTTGGAAATTTTTGAAAATTTTCAAATATGGAAATTTTTGAAATAAGAATTAGATTTAGAAATTTTGAAAAGTTTCGAAATTTTTCTATTTGAAAGTTTTGAAAATTCTAAAATTTTCTATTTTGTAGCTTTCAAACTGTTTGAAAGTTTCGAAAAATCTGAAAATTGTCATTTCAAAGCTTTTGAATCTTTCAAATATTTTGAAAAAAGGGGTGGAAAATAAAAAGATAAAAAAGTTAAAAGTTTTATAAAGCAAAAAATGGTATTTTCGTGTTGATTGATGGGATGACCGGTTTAGATGTGGGGGTGGAACGTAGAATCTTCAAACTAGATATTTATATTGCCGTTTGAGGTATTTTTCTGTTTTATATTTTAAAATTTTCAAAAATCAATTTTACTTAATTTTGAATTCTGAACATAAAAATAAAAATTAAATAATTAAGTCTAAACAACTATCAGTTTTAACACTACAAACTTGTAAGTACAATACGAGTCACAGTATTAAAAATATAAGTTGTTTTTAAAAGTAATTTAATTTTAATTTAAAAAAGAAATTATCATTTAAATATAATTTAAAAATTAAATAAATAATGGTTTTAGTTCTCACAAAATTATCTTATAAGTCTGATTAGTTTCTATTAAAACGAAATATATTTAAATGTTCTTTAATTTTAAAAATTTTAAATAAATTTTTATAAATATGTTTAAAACATTATAATATATTCATCCACATAAATAAATGATCTTTTAATTTAAAATTAATTTAAATAATTTTTTTTAAATGTCGTATACTTAAAATAAAAATAACAAAAATATATTCATAAAAATTGAAATTTGAGATACTTTTTATGGAGGAAGGAACCCTTTAAAATATTGTAAATACGCATGAAAAAATATATTCAACAATATATGTTTACAATAAAAAAGAGACTAGATATTTAATCTTTGACTAGCATGCGTGTGAAATGGAGTAATATTTGTTGGGAAATATTTACTCTTAAATGAAGTGCTTAAATAAATAGATATCAAGACCTCGTGACAACAAGTTACTCAACCAAGTCTTTTATTATTCTATTTATGGACATCTACAAAAAAATTATGCAATAGACCATGTCACTTTTTCCATGTTCTTCAAATCTCCACATTTTAAAATACAACAATTCTCAAATGGGTTATTGTGTCCCTGTATAGACTAAACGGGAAAAGATTCTTTTTGAGAAAGAACTTTCATTGATTACTATCTTAGGAACCATGTCCCATAATTTACAAGGTATGCATATCAAGTGTGTAAATGTTTTGATAAAGGGGGTCAACATTTGAGATTGTTAGTAAAAAGGTGATAATGCTTCCATGATCATTTCCTTTGGAGTTATGTATTCATCATTGTTGGAATATAGAGTATCTTAGTGTTTAATTTAAAAATTGTTAGAAGTCCCACATTTATTAGAAAATATACGTAAATTTGTTTCGATCATTATATAATGAGTTTCAAACTCTTAAGAAAAGTACATCAAAGTTGAATGCATTTTCTAATTATTATTTTTTTATTCTGTTCGATATATTTCTGAGCCACATATCCCCTTTCTTTTTGTCCCTTCAATATTTTAGAGTGGTTTTGTATTGTTGTCCCTTCGATATTTTAAAGTAGTTTTGTATCGTAGACCCTTCGATTTTTAAAGCAGTTGTTATGTCGTAGTTCCATTGATTTTTGAGTGGTCATAGTACCACTATCCTTTTAGAGCGGTTTTATGTTGTAGCCCAGTTGAAGTTTTAGTGATCCTAATATCTCTATGAACGGTTTTTGTGTCGTAGTCTTTAAGAGTGAGTTTTTAACTTTAATCGTCATATTGAGAGTGTAATTCTAAAACGGTTTTTTTACGTTGCAGTAGAACTCTGATACAGTTTATTTGAGCTGATTTATCTCGGGGACTTTGTGGTTGATAATTTGTCTTGTACAATTTGGACACAGCCATGGAACATCTTAAAAAGGATGATTTAGTCCGCGACTCAACCCAATAATATCTTCAGTGACATAAATTAATTTTGAAACTCAAAAAAACAACAATTTTAAGACGCTTCTTTCTACCATGTCAATCGAAGAGATTACTTAATTTAGGTATGTTGCATCTGATTTCAATAAAATGTTTTAGTTTGAAGCAAACGAAAAAGGATACGAAAGCTGAAGAATTAACCTAATGGACTTAGGATGCTCTGAAGAAGAAATAAGATACCAAGAAAGTTGAGGCTAAATAGTATGTTGTGAGTCGCTACCTAGAGTATTAGATGATCGGTGACAAATTCATGGAGGCTTACATACGTGAAATTTAGAAGATAACTCATGAGATCATATCTTAAAGTATGACTTTAGAAGAAAAATTTCAAATTGTTGTTATTATTGATAAATTGCCCGTGCTTGGAAGGATTTCAAAAAAATTCTTAGGCATAAAACAAAATAATTTTCTTTAGTAACTTAGGTTTAATTCTAAAGTTATCTTTAAATAATTTTGAAAAATACAATTTTAATATTCAAACTGAATTAACAAATAGTTCACATAAATCAATAGTTAGAGAATCCGAGTCTTTGAATTTAATATATATGTGAACTTGATGGGACGTTAACTAGAAGTAGAAAATGTTATTTCATCATCTTTATTAATGATTGTTTTGACTATACTTTCATATATCTAATGAACAATAAAAGTGAAACACTTGACATGTTTAAGATATTTGTAATTGAAATTAAAAATCAATGTAGTATAAAGATTAAGATGTACTGAGTATGATTCTAGTTTGTTTAATAAGTTTTTTAAATTGCATGGAATTAACCATGAAACATCTGCACCATATTCGCCTAAAATGAATGGTAAAGTTGAAAAAAGGAATATAGTTGCTAGAGTATGGACCCAAAGAAAGTTAGAGTTGCTAAAGATTACAAACCCAATTATACAGTCTATCCCTTAGAAGAGGATCTGACAAATGTTCAAGAAATCCCGTCATCATTCGATACAGATTTACGACAAGAAGCTATAAACGATGAAATGGATTCTCTAGAGTCTAACAAAACCTGACATTTAGTAGACTTGCCTCCTGGTTGCAAACCAATAGGTTGTAAATGAATTTTGAAAAAGAAACTAAAACCTGATGAAATTGTTGATAAATATAAGGCACACCTTGTAGCCAAAGGATCTAGACAAAAAGAAAATATAGATTTCTCTAGCAACTATTCATAACTTGGTGATACACCAAATCGATGACAAAAAACCTTTTTTAAATTGTGGTTCATATATTAGATTGTAGATTGTAGTGCATACACTTGCCGAGGGGATAATCCAAGTCTATCCAAAAGAGTATGTCCTAGCCAGTTAAATTAATTGATCTACCATTACCAATTACCCAACAACTATTGTCCAAGACCAAATGAAGAAATTGTCAAATACCTGGCCAAATGGATGACTTTGCGAAATATGAAATTGGCACGAAGACAATGAGCCTTAAAAAGTAAAGCTCGTTGTTGATTCCAGAAAAACATGTCCCAAGAAAGTTTAAGCAAAGCAACATAATTAATAGCACGCAAGTATCAAAGGCCAAGTCCCCCTTCTTCCTTAAGAGAACATAATTTTTTATATGCCACTGTAACAACTTTTTTACTAACAATATCTCCTTACCATATAAAACTTCTCAACCAATAATCTAATCTTTTTATAAGGGAGACCAATTATGTGTAAACATGAAAGTTGTATATCAATGTACTATGAATAATAGATTAACTAGTTGAGCCAATCCCATAATCAATAAAATTGATATTTTTCAAGCATAAAATTTACTTTTAATACGATCAACAATAAACTGCAAATAACATGTCTTAAACTTCCCTCAAAATAAGGGAACACCCAAGTAAGTAAACCAACGTGATCCAGATGAAAAGTCTAAAAAAGAACTGATATCATAAACCTGTCTAGAAGATATTCAACCAACAAATAATTTACACTTTGTTCAAACTTAAATGTTAATCAGAAATAACGACATATTCACGAAACAATTGTCTGATGCTCTCGTATCATGAGCATCAAACGAACGTTTAATGAAAGATAAAATTAATTATATTGGTCCTGTTACGTAACAAATTTGGAATTGTAATGTGTGAAAAAGTAGACTTCAAGGGAAAAGATTCGAGCAATTATTCCTATTTTATAACAATTTCCAACGTTGATTCCCTTTATGAAAACAATTACAAACTTGATATGCTTGCCTTGTAATTCTGTGACATGGTTCCTAAGATAGTAACCAATGAAAGTTCTTTCTAGAAAAGAATCTTTTCCCATTTAGTCTATGCATGGATACATTTACCCGTTTGAGAATTGTTGTATTTTAAATTGTGGAGATTTAAAGAACGTGGAAAACTGACATGGTCTATTGAATAATTGTTTGTATAGGTCTCTATAAATGGAACAATAAAAGTCATGGTTAACTTGTATCATAAAATTAAAAAATTATAATAAAATTACTATGATTTTATAAAAAATTTAAAAAAATTATGATAATTCATTGTAATTTTAGAAGTGTTACCGTAAAATCAAATAAATATTGATACCCGTAAACACTTCATTTAAGAGTAACTAAATACGCTCCAACAAATATTACTATTTCATACACATTGATTATATAGTTACTAATTTTGCACATGTTTTAATATCTGCACTGAGACACGACATTTACACAAAACGTATAATTACTGGTCCCCCAACATTTATTCTATTGGAGACATGATGTACACCTAAAAAGTATATAATATTATGGGTCCCACCAAAATACCAAAGCCATGTAAATTTATGTGTCTAGCACATTTGCAATACAACTTGCTCCATAGCTACACATATGAAAATGGCTAAAGTTCGATTAGGCCAACTGGATATAATTCAATAAAATAAGCATAGATTCCCAAATTTAACAATTAAAACAAAATAAAAAAAGCCTCACTTAAGCCCAATCAAACTGGATTTAGCTTGGCTAGCTGGCATGTGTTGGTTTTTCAATGGGTCAAGTACCAATAAGTTACAATAATAATTATTTAAGTTTAAGCTTATCGGTAATCCATTATAGTATATTTGGGTAAAGAAAATTTTATGAGAATATATAATTTTATAGGTTTAAAATAGAGGAATTTTTAAGGAATTAAATTTAGGTGATTTCAAATTTCAACATAAAAATCTAAGAATTTAATTTTTTTTTTCTTCTTCTTATTCTATTAAATATGAATCTTGAATTAATCTTTATATTTTTTTTCCCAAATTATAAAAATTAGTTTACTTACATTTTTTATACAAATCTCTATTTAGTTTTTCAAATTTTTCATATTAGTCTAAAATATATTTTTCAAATGTTATTGGTCCCTTAAGTTTCTTAAAATTTCAAATTTGATCGAAATTTTTCATGAACTTTTTAAACAATTTTAGCTTTTTATATTTGTATTTGTATTCAACTTTTGAATGGTATAGAAATATCCTAACTGTAAGTGTTCTTATTTTATATTTATATATTATTCAATTTGTCTATACATTGAATTTGTAATTTCAAGAGATAAAAATTAAATGACAGAAAAAGAGAGAAGGGAAAGGGAAGACGATGGATCTATATTAGTGTCTTGTTTAGGTGTTAAATTTATTACGATGAAAGTTGTCACAATAGCCTTGGGTGTTAAATTCCACCAATCAATTCTATCATCTAATTAAGGTTAGGCATTTAGAGTTTTAGTTTATTAGGATGACGAAAATATCATAATTATAGATACAGTTTTACTTTTTTTTATATAAAATTTTACAGTTTTTCTTGAATTTAAGATACTCAGACGTTAGTGAAATATTAATTTCATCCTTTATTAAACAAAAAGTAATATATTTTAAAACCAAAATTATATAAGTGATAAAAATCTAATTTTGAATTCAAACCTTAAAAATGAAAGAAAAAATTGTAATTGAGTAAAGACACTTCATTTATAGATTCTGAATTTTCTACCGTTTGAATTTTTGTATTCATAAAATCCAGACATTGATAATTATTAAATCGAAATCAATCAATTCAGATTGAAATTTAACAGTTTTAATTATTAAATTGAAATTAAACATGTATTTTTTAGATTTTCTAATTCAATCAAACAGTCAATATAAAATTTTGAATGTGTTAATTTGAATTCTATGAAAATTCAAATAAAAAAAATTCCAAATTCTTCCATCTAGAAGTGTCTAGCAAAATCTTTAAGAAGATTTTTTTGGTTACATGAAAGAAAAGAAAAAAACTAAAAAGTAAATTAAGAAGAAAGAAAGAAAGATTCTTGCATTTATATCATGGCTAACAAAAAAATATTTTATCTTAAATTAATGACACATATTAATATAAAATAAAGTTAATGTCTTAATTTACATTTAACATAGTTTTATTTAATTTATAACTAATTTATTTATTTCATGATGATATTTCCTATATTTGATTTTTATAATTGCTAAAATAATAATTAGTTATGTCTTGAATTTACAATATACTCGATAAAATTAAAGCAAATTTTTATCAATGTTATTTTTTCTTTTTATTATTTAACTTAAAAGAATCATTTTAGAGACTTAAATCTCTCACCTTTGAAACTTTGTAGAAGTAGCCTCACATTCATGAGTAAATAAACAATATGAAGCTCAAAATGTTTTGGTTTGAGTAAAATTGTCATAGTAATCACAAATCCACATACCAAAATTGATTTTTTTTTTAATTGTTAGAAGAAACCTGTATCTATAAATAAATGGAAGGAGGCTATCAACTATCTAAATAATTATTTGGAACTCTAATTTTCACAACGTCAACTTGTTTCTTTGCCTTTGTTCAATTACAAAAGAAATTAGGTTATTTTTCCACAATTTAATAAGACGAAATAGTACTTTTTCAATATTTTTCACGCCAAACATTCTAAATATTTAAGACAAAACAAAATCTAATTTTCGATTCATTACTCTTAGGAAGATAAACCAAATATATTTAAAAGGATCAATTGTAAAATAAATTAATGAATATGATCCCACAAATTTAACTTGCTACAACGCTCTTTACTAAATAAACATGTATTATAGAGGTGCCTTAATTTTTTTCATTTTAATATTACAATTGACAATAAAAGGTGCATAATTTTAATTTACTTTAATAGGATATATTTTATAAGTTTTGGTCGCTATTATAAGAAAAAATTAAAAAATATTATACCCTTATTTAGTTGAAACATATTTTATAACTCTAGTTAAATATTTAATATTAGAAAAAATAATTTAATATATTTCACTTATATTTTATATGAATTTATCTAAAAAACTAATTGGACAAAGGAGAAAAGTCTTACATGATCACAAGATTGAACATAATATTTATTTAGACAAACAAAAGTAAAATAAAAAGTTAAAAAAAATATATAATTAAATAATATGTATTTTGAAAAATAAATAAATTATGTAATTTTGTGTGTGTGA
>JBBPBS010001171.1:6347963-6379855 GCA_037974835.1 Cicer judaicum | reverse complement strand
CACTTATTTTGATTGAATTTTTTTTTTTTAATTTCAAAAATATTTTATTTTTTATAATAGAGATAAAATATTAAAATTAACAAGGTTGAGTAATTATTTTAAGTATTATAATATTTTAACACTTCTCTTTTATTTTTTTATCCCGTCTTGCTACTTTATAAATATAAAAAAAAAACTATAATATAAATTTTAATTTTAATTTTAACGAATGAATGGAACAGCTTGTAGCACTGTCACGTCAAACCAGAAAACAAATGTTTCCCACGTGACAACAATGAAAAAGTGGCAGATAATCGAATGTTTGTTGTCGGCAAAATATTTGTTATAATCAAATAGATATTACGTATTTTATTCGAATAGATTTTATTAAATTACGTTTGGTATCTGTGATTCATAATAGAAAGAAGTTATCAGGTGAAAATCATAAATATAATACATATGGCCTTTATTTAGTTGAGATTAAAAACAGTGGAGAAAGGAAATTGTAAATGGATCGATATCAGTTCCATCGACCGGGCAGAGCTTATGTAGGAAATAGGACTGCCATAACATTCAAAAAATTTAATAATCTTTTAAAAAATATTACTAGTTTTTGAGTTTATCAGAAGATATAGATATAATTTAGTCAATAAAATCTGATTAATTTTATCAGAAAAAAAAAATCCGCACTTAAACCTATACAAAACTTAATTAATTAATTCAACTATCAGTTTTAAATATATTATCTTTATTTCTCTCATCTTCTCTTCAATACAATAACTCATTTAATTTTCACGTCTTTTTGTCCATCTAAAATCATATTTGTATATTTTTAAAATTGTTATAAGAACAAGATTTGGAGAAATTTTTTACCTATGAATTTGATTTGATGTAGAAAAGTATATAAATTTTATAAGAAAAAATTATTTATATTAAAAATAATTAAAAAAATAAATAATTATTGATTGGGTCAAGGTTTAGAAAACGAAATTATATAAATCCATAAGATAATTGTGGTTTAATACAAGTTAATTGATTGTAATAAATTTCGACTATACCTAACATGACATATATTAATACATATGTTAATTAATATAGATATTATGATGTATGTTGTTGTAATTTTGAATTACGTAATCGGTGTATTTTATGGATAAAATTGTTTTTATGAGTAGAATTGTAGTTGTTGGATTATTATTACCGAAATGTATGTTTGAGTCTAATATTTGAAGGTGACATGCTATTATACATTTTTTTTTGTTACATGAATTAATCTAACTAAATGACATGCATTATGTTGATACGTGTAAATCACATCATGTACATTGATATATATATATGAACTAAAATTTATTTTATCAATTTTTTAATTATTAAAAATGTCAACCAAAATATAATGTACTATTTTTTTTATAATAAGCATTAAGAGTTTGATCTTAATATATTTTTGTATATTTACAACTTAAAATTCTTATATACAATATTATACTTTTTATTTATCCATTAAAATTTTAAAAATTTAGACACCCCAATATTTTACTTCAAGCTCCGGTATTGTCCATCGGCTAATCTTGATACACCTTACCAACAATAGATGATCAAACAGTCATAGATTAATTCTTGAATGCAATAACTCTTTTCTTTATTTTTGGAAAGGAGAATCCAACATTAATGGCACATCGAAGAGATAGTTTTGTTGAGATCTCCTCAAATTCTTCCAAGGCTAGGTGTTACTTTTTTTAAAAATAGAAAGGAAAGACAACAAGAAAGGTACACAATTTCTAATATATTTTATCTCTCACTCCTTACTCAAATTTTTATTAGGGCGTCCGAGTAATTGTCGATACAACACTTAATTCTAGGAAGGAAGCCACTGCTACACACTATTTCGCCACAACTTCGATCGCTACCTAGGTCAGATCCACATATTAGACAAGTTCTCAATATAGAGTGATGATTTTGGGAACTTAGAGACACATACACTCACATTATATGATCCATATTCTTAGTGTTTTAATGTTTAGGGTGAAAATGTGGTGTTATGGTGTCTTAATGTCTTGGATCATTAGCTTATTTTCCAACACACCCATAATATATGTGATTCATATTCTTAATATTTTAATGATTAGGGTAGAAATTTGGTGTTCTGATCTCTTGTTGTCTTGCGTCATTGACTTGTTTGCCTTTGACACTCGTCCAAATTTGTCCAACAAATTATATCAAAGTCTTGATTCAATTTGGTGGGAAGTAGAAGGTAGCTTATTACTTACACTTAATATAATTTATAAAAGCCACACAATAGAATGATGAAAAAAAATACTTATTCAATTCATTGATTGTAAACCAATTTATAGATGAGGCAATCTAACTAACTAGCACATACGAAAACTTATTTTAACTAACTAACTGATTGATTAGTATGTTTGTTACAACATTTATTTGTTACATTACTTGAATAACAAGTTATCAATTATTTTCCTTTAATTTAAGTATCTAAGTGATACCACTCTTAATATCTATCTCATCTCCTCAAATTTATTTGTTCTCAATGCTTTGATCATGCTATCAACTATATGCCCTTCAGCTTGACAATATATAAGCTTTATTTGTTTCTTGGCTTAATTGCAGTTTTGGTCCTTATATTTTAGCTAAATCGCGAAAGTAATCCCCCATTTTATTTTTCTCCAGTTTTGATCCCTCAAACAAAATTTTGGTCCAAAACTTGATGAAATTTCATTTTTTTTCCATTTATTTAAGTCACACCATGTCTCAAAATCTCACTTGCAACAATTGTATATGAAATCTATGATCATAAATGGTGTAGTACGACTTTAAAAAATGAAATTTCATCAAGTTTTAGACCAAAATTTTGTTTAGGAACCAAAATTAGGGAGAAATAAAATGGGGGGACTACTTTCGTGATTCAGCTAAAATAGGAGACCAAAACTGCAATTAAGCCTATTTAATCTCTTAAGAAATAAAATATTGTCTCTATAAGCTTGCTTCTTGCATGAGACGCATGGTGTTCTGCATATCTCAACCTTCAACTCATTAAGTAAAGATACGAGCCATAGGGCTTGGTATGTTGCATAGATGTAATCAATATATTCTGTCTCACATTAAGATAACGCTATAACTCTGTTTTTTTTTTTTTTTTTTGAGATTCATGCAATTGAGGACTTTATGAACGTAAAGATATATCATGATGTGCTTATTCTCTCACTTTTGTCCCCACACCAATCAGAATCTGAATATCCAATCAAATCTTCATGATACTACTTCATGTTTCTGGCTAACAAAATTCCATGCTTTAGTGTTCCTTGAATATACTTCAATTATTTTTGCTACAATCAAGTGAGTATGCTTGAGGTTTTCCATAAATGTGATAATAACTCCAACACTATAGCATAAATCATGCCTAGTATTGCACAAATACCTTAGTGGTCCAACAATCTGTTTGAATAGACTAGTCTCAACCAGGTTTTTTTCAACTCATATTTCTAACTTGACATTTACTTCAATTGGAGTGACAATAATACTGCAGTCAATCATGTTGTATCTTCTCAAGATTTCACCAACATATTTTTGTTGATGCATCACCAGCCATTCCTTTGTTTCAATGAATTTCATACCTAGGAAGTGAGTCAGCTTTCCTAAAACTGAAATATCAAACTTATTCTTCATGATTACTTTGAATTCTTCAATTTCCTCCTTGTTACTGGAGCAAATATCCCAAAATAATCAATCTCTTCTCTTTGTAGAAATTCTTTAGCAATCAACCTAGCTTTGTATTTTGCAATTGAGCCATATGGGTTTAGCTTAAGCTTGTAGACCCATTTGACTCTTATTTGTATTTGTCTTAGCGGTAGATCAGTCAAGTACTATGTTTGGTTCCTTTCAATTTCCTTTGTTTCTTCCATCGTTATTTCTCTCCAAGGTCTTATCTTCATAGCTTCTTCAACATTTAATAGTTATGTATTAGCAAATAGAGCAAAATGCACTAGATCCCCACTTCTATCAACTTCATTGTCATTGTACATCTTAAACTCACTTAAGTGTACTGACGGCTACCTTGATCTTTGAGTTATGCTTGATTATACTTGCTTCTCAACTATTTTTTTACTATTTTGACAATCATCCAACAATGATACAGGAAAATGTACTTGTTGATTGTTGTTACTGGTATTCTACTTTCAATCTCATAACTCATGCTTACCTATCTTCATATCTCTACTCACTACAATTTTCCCTTTAACTAGATCATATAGCTTATAGGAACTAATGGTGATAACCAATTAGAATCATGGTGTCAGACTTATCTTTTAACTTTCTTCTCTTTTGATCTGGTATATGTTTGAAACATTGAGCTCCAAAATTCTTAAATATCCCACAATTGGTCTATTACTACTCCACACCTTCTTTTGCACATTCTCGTGCACTCTCTTTGTTGGACATTTATTTAATATATAGGTAGGCGTTGATGCAGCCTAACCCTAAAACTTGAGTGACAACTCTTTTCCTTTCAATATACTCATAATCATATCTAGAATGATTATATTTCTCCTTTATGTCAAACCATTATGTTGAGGTGCATAAGGAGCAACCACTTCATGTTTAATCCCATTTTTCACTCAAATTCTTCAAATTCATGTGAGGTATATTCATCGCCTCCATCTATCCTTAACACTTTGACAGATCTTCCATCCAATTTTTCAACCTTTACTTTGAAACTTCAAGATTTCAAGTGCTTCATCTTTTATTTTAATTGACTATATCCACAACATTCTACTAAATTCATCAATAAATTATATGAAATACTTATTACCTCCCAAAGATTGAACTTCAAATGGTCTACATATGTCACTATGATCCACTTCAGGACATTCCTTAGCTTTTGTTGGCAATTGTGGTTTGAATGAGTTTATTGATTGCTTTCCTACCATACACACATTAGACACCTTCGTAGGACCATCAATCATAGAAATTTCATTCACCATCTTCTTTGTACCGCATTGTTTCATACTTCTATAGTTCAGATGACCAAACCTTAAGTGCCATAACAAACCCTTATCCATTGAACTGATTTCCTTCAAGCACCGATGCATCATTCTCTTACGTCCATCACACATCTTCGATGCATCATTCTTCATTATAACTTGAAAAACTTTTTGAATCAACATGACCTATATTAAACAAATTACTCTACATGCATGGCACATAGAGTACATTCTCAATCACCATTATTTTTCCATTCTTTTTATTTAATCCCCTTGTTTTCATCACCTTCAGCATTTGATGTTCCATCATTTACAAATTTGATCTTACAGTTTTTTTATGTGTAAATGTCCACCACCCATTCTTTGTGGTTCGTCATATGATTGGAGCAACTAGTGTCAAGAAATCATAATTGAGATTAAGAAGGTTCTTCATTTGTTATAGCTAACAAACGAATTATGCCTGAATATGGATCGCCTTCTTGTGCAGTTCACGCCTTATCTTTAGTCTTCTTTTGTTTGTTTGTCCTTTCCAAACCGGCATTCATCAACAAAGTAACCAAACTTCTCACAATTATAGCATGCACCTTTTTCTAGTCAAAGTTCTTTGATTTACCTTTGGGTTTAACATTTCCACTGTCACGTCTTCTTTGTTTGTAAAAGATGACTTGACACCAATTTTATTTTATTTAAAGGAAAAATTAGATAAAACCAAAAAACAAAGATCTTGAAAATAAACACTCATTCGTGAGTTGATTATGAGTAGGAAAAATAATGTTACCCTACATTGTCCGGTAAAACGATTATCCTATGATTAATTGTATACCAATTATTTATTTTTACCCCCTAAAAAGAATAATAAAAAGGAAAATAAATTATTTATATTAATAAAAGAAGGAAAAATATAATTTTTAATTTGGTTTGGCAAGAGTAAGACATTGTTGCTACATATTCTCAAGTGCAGTAGAGAAATTAAAACACACTAGTTTTTCGGTAAAAAATATTTATGTGGTGTTCGATTTTATTATTACTAGATTATTATTATTATTATTATATATGTATATATAAAATAATAATAATAATAACAAAAAAAAAAGGTGAGATGTATGTTCACAAATTGTATTTGGTTTTAAAGTATGAAAAATTGATTTTTATTGAAAAACAATTGTAACACGATGGTATGTGAACGAAATAGATGAAAGTGACGATGAAGTCAAATAAGCAACATGTTAAAGGATTTGCTCGTATATTGTCGGATATGTTACAGCACAAAGGCCATCGACGGATAGGGTGAGTGATGCAGCACGAAGATCGAGGATAAAATTAATTCGACAACGACGACTATCGATATTAATCCTAAGAAGAAACAAACTATTTATTGATCTAGTTTGTTGTTTTGATTTTATGAATTATTGGACAAAGTCGTGATATGAGTTTCATGATATGAGAAGAAAAAAGGTTTTTTTTTATCTAGTTTGTGTTACTCGGTGATCGATATATAAGCATCAATTATTTATGTTTCTTTTACCATGTGCGCTGCAAACAATTTTAAGAATTGGGACAGTAGCTTAGAAAAAATGAAAACTTAACATATGAGTTTATTTTGTAGAAAAAACTAAATTGAGTTTTATAAAAAAAAAATGCAATACAAAGAAGCTAATGAGAAGAAAATTAGAGGAGGATAAGAAAATTGATACCTTATTATTGAATTGGTTTTGTTGGACTGATTTTATCAAGTTTAGATTCTCTACTCCTCCCTATTTTTGTCTATTATTCTCTCTCTTTTTTTTACTCAATAGTTCTCTCCTTTTTTTTTTCCCCTCTTCTCCTCTTGGTGTGAATTATTTATAGTTTTTGGGTATAGGTTACAAACGACAACGAAAAAATTATGAATTTATGACTATTTTAATTACTATTAATTCATTTATTTTTTATTCAATTGATCATCATTATATTTATTTTTATTCAATTGATCACAATTCCACTGATTTTTATTATCATTAATTCATTTCTTTTTAGTTTCTTTCATTCAATTATATGTGTTTTTATTTTTATATTTTAGAAATAAGTGAAACGTCTAAACACGAATCAGAGGCAACCAGAAACCAGAAGCACCCATGATTGTCTAAAGATTATAGTCCTAATAATTTATTTTCATTTTTATTATTATATATTTTTTATTTCATTCATATATATATATATATATATATATATATATATATATATATATATATATATATATATATATATAAAGATCAAAAAAATAGTGTATAAAATTAGATGTCAACATCCACCTACTCCTTTTGACGAGGATACATATTTGTTATCATCTTTCTAGAACTTACCTTTAGTGTTATCCATCAATTTCCTTTCTTGTTGATTTGAGTTGATAGTGCTTGATCTCCAGATTTCCCTTCACTTCTTTCACTCATTCTCAATTCTCTTGATTCTAATGTTCCTTGCAATTCTTCAAGACTTAGAGTTGAGATATATTTAGATTCTTTAATGGCACATACAATGTATCAAACCTAGTATGCAAGGACCTTACGATCTTCTCACACATTTTTTGTTCCGACAATTTCTCACCACAAACAATTATTTGATTGGTAATGCTTCTCAATTTTGAAATCAAATCTGAAATTTTATCTTGTTCCTCTATTTGCAGCATTTCATATTGCTTTTGAAGAGTTTGTCATTTCACTTTCTTGACTTTTATGCCACATGAATAACACTTCTCAAGAATATCCTAAGCTTCTATTGCATTTTTTGTTTCAGAAATTTTGTCAAAATTTGTTGTGTCAAGACATTGAGAGGAAGAATAAATGTGGTGTTACAATATTTCTTCTTGTTATCTTTATAAGTTGTTCAATGCAACTCTATTGGATTTGTTCCCATGTCATCATGATTTTTCTCTATGACCTCCAAGACTTCTTGAAATCCAAATAATGTTCGAATTTGAATTCTCCATCGATCCCAATCTTTTTTACCAAACGATGGCATATGTGCTGGAAAATTGCAATTGTTTCTATTAGAATTAATCCTCACTTCACTTGTGTTTGTTCCTTACACTTCACTCGTGTTTTTCTAGATTGGGTCGAACCAATAGCTTTGGATACTAATTTATTAGCTTATTTTCAGCACTCAAGGTAATTTGTAAAAGCCACACAATAGAATGATGAAAAAACTTATTCATTTCATTGATTGTAAACCAATTTATTTATACACGAGTCAATCTAACTAACTAGCACATATGCTATCTAATTTTAATTAATTAAGTAACTAATTGATCAGTTAAGTTACAAAATTTATTTGTTACATTACTTAAATTATAAGTCATCTAATAGAAGTGATATCATTGTGTTTAGATCAAGTATATGACATGATAACTTACACTCAATTTGAGAAGAAATTGTTAGAATTTAATTGAGTAGTATTTCAATATCGACTATGAATGAACTAAATGGTATGAACTTGTTGTTATTGTGTTTGAATCAAATATAAAATTGCAATGTCTAATATTTTCAATGTCTTAAAATGTTGAGTAAAAAGTATTAACAATGGAGAAAATGGAAGGAGAGAAAGAGAAAGAATGAGAAAGAAAGGAGGTTAAAGTTTCAATAGTAAAATTAAATAAATTATTCTAGAAAAAAATTAGTTGTACAAAATACCTAAGACAAATTTATGTGGATACATAAGTTCAATCTTAAATCAGGAAAAAAATTATATTAATAATATAAAATATAATCCTAATAAAATATATACTCTGAATTATTATTTTTTAATTTTTATAAAATATTTTTCTAACAAAGACTTTTTAAAAAATTGAATATGCATTCTTTAAAATAATGTTCATAGTTTTTATAACTTAACAAATGTCATTATAAAAAAAAATAAAAATAAAAAGTGTTATGAAGAATTAGTACACTAATAGTTAGCATATATGCCTTTAAATATTAGTCGACACATGGTTACTTAAATGCATGGATTTGACGTGTTTCGTTAAACTAGAGAACTATTTAAGAAAAGGGGCAAATTAATCACGTGGGATACTGTTCCTTTTCGGGCTGCAACAAATTGTACATAATATTGTGTGCTGCAGTAGATATTTTTGTAGCCAAGAAAATGCTGCATTATTATACTATTAAAACAGAAAAATATATGAGCAACTTGTAATATTAACTATCACCTACAAGTTCTTTAAAAAAAAAAAACTTTCACCTACAAAACCGCCACTCCTATAACAATATGATTTTTCTGTCACCACTCCGATATTCTACGGTTTAGTTGAATATATAGTATACAATATACAATCATCCTATGTTATTTTATTATATTTTGTTATTTCAAATTAAATTGAAATTTTAGATTGATATTGCTTTTGAGATATTCAATATCAAACAAAATTCTAAAATATCTATAAGTAAAATACTATTGTATCCTCATAAATCTAACCCAAAATTAATTTCCTGAATGTATTTACAGCAATAACAATAGTAATTGTTTTCATAAAACAAAAACAAAATTAAATGGCTAATTGTTACAATCGAAGTTAATTTTGTATTTTAAATTATCATGAAAAAAATATTAATTTTAAATGAAAAGTGAATCTAACATGTAACTTCAAATATTAATTTTTAAAAAATAAAATGCATTACAAATAACAAATTAAAGCAAATAATGAATCATATTAGACATTAACAAGACGGAGCGGGAATATAAAATAAATTTATACATATACTATACGAAAAAACAAATAAACATAACATAAAATATTTAAATATATAGGTACCAACATTATTTTAGTAAATTGTTCAAGAAAAAAATCTCCAATAGATAAGTAATATCATCAACGTTCTCATCCACAAACGATCCTTAGAAAGATTTTTTCCTCTATCTTTATTTTCACAAAAGAATAATCCTCATAAGAATCTCTATTTGAGTATAAGTTGACATTCTTAAATGACACCAAAAAGAATTATGATGTTATGGGATAGTTTTTTTTCTCTAGCTTTCCTCGCAATTTTGAGAGGGTGGCATCTTTTTTTCTTTATAGATGATAGGATAGCATCTATTAATCTCAAAAAATATACATTAAAAATTCAGCTAAATAAAAGTACCATTCTGTAACATTTATCCTTTGTGTTCGCACTAAGTAGGTTGGATTTAGAATATCTTTTACTCAATCAATATAATAAAATGAGACACGTCAAACAATAATAATAAAAATTTATAATAAATTAATATAATTATTATTTGTCAATTTATTTAAAAATATTAATTTATAATATTATTTTGTAAATTATAAATATTAAATTAATGATTTAATTAATAACTTTTTTAAAAAATAAATTAATAATAAAAAATAATAATTTATCTTTAAAATAATTTAGAATAGAACAGATAATCCAAAGAGTAATTTAAATCCGATTTTTTTATTTCTATTTTATCTTTATCTAATTATCTCTTCCTTATTTTTTGGACCTAAATAAACTCATTCCATTGTTTAGGGACTAAGACAGACGAACGGGTTTTATACACCCGTAAGAGCCACTTCATTGTTTATTATCAAAAATTTGTATAGTCAATCATTATTGTTGTATTCGTAAAAAAAAAAAAAATTGTGCTGGCAGAGATATGCCAATTTACTAAATCAGCAAAATGAAAGGTTTGTGAATATAATCTTTAGTAAGGGATTATTCTGTTATATAATGATGAATCAATTTGTAAAAAAATCATCTAAAAATAAATTATCCATTCAATTTTTAATGTTTTTTTTCTTCTAATTATATATTTTAGTTAATAATATTATTTACATTATTTATAATTCAATATTTTTTATTATATATTTATAACATTAATAGTGCATTAATACCAAAAAAAAATAATTTGATAAAATTAATATTTTCTGTCTTTATTTATATTTTTTTTTAATATATGTGAAAATTATCATATAACCCAATCATTTTAAAACTAAGAAAATATTGCCTTAACTATATATCTAATAATCAATGCTTGTCAATTGTCATAAGAGTATCATTTAAGAGATTAAAATTATAAATTTTTATTAAAAATTGTGTACCAATGCATTTTTTTTAGCGAAAGGAATACTAGCTGTATCAATGCATTGGAAATTGAAATATATGACATTTTCAATAAATAATAATAGTCCTATGGTGAGTTCTACCAGAAAAACTATTATGCAAGGCTACTCTCCGAACTCTTATCACTTGTAATAGTTAGCAAACATAGATCGGTAATTAAGGATTAAGCACATATTCTAAAACGATTTAATTTGAATGTTGTTATCAATGTCAAACTTCGTTAGTGAATAATATATAAGCATTTACATATAAGTATTTATGTAAACATTCGTTAAGCTGGTGCAAAATACACCAAGCCAATTTAGGAGGCCGATGAAAGAAATCTCGAAGCCAAAACCAAACAGTAACTTCATGAAGATTTTAACTTTAAATATACGCATTTGGAGGACACAACAAAAAATAATAAAGTTGTCGAAGATTATCAGGTAATGTTATTTTGCTTTCTTAATTTATCTTGAAATTTAAGTAAAAATGAGTTAAATAAAATTAATGTATTTTGATCAAAATTTAAAGTAAATATATTAATATTTTTGGACTCATTTTTGCTTTTTATCTTGAGATAAATATTGAGGGAAGATGATGACGAAAAATATAAACCCTATAAATAAATATTATAGGTTGAGATATTTAAAAAAATAAAAATGACGGTCTATAATCTATAAATAACATAACAATTCATAATCTTCAAACATAAAATACGTAAAATTAAAATACTTAAAGTTAATATAACGACATATAAATGACATAACGGTCCACAAGATATGTAGAACCACATTACTTTTTATCCACATTCTGTATAAATAAAAAATTGAATGAAAAAATTGTTTAATTATTATTTATCTTACTCAACACTCACACACGTAAAGAACCAACTTGCAATTCAATTTGATCACGGCGCCGAAGTACCTCGTGCTCTTTATCTATATATATAAATACCCTTCTTGTTGCTCTCAAATCACACTACAACAATCTACACTAATCCTTCTTATCCCTCTCTGTTTTTGTGCTTTTCTAGTTCCACAATAACTCAAAAGTGAAACAAAAGAAATGATGAGTTGTGCTCAAGCATGGCCAGAACCCGTGGTTCGAGTCCAAGCCTTAGCCGAAAGTGGCCTAAGCTCTATCCCTTCATGTTACATCAAGCCACGTTCTCAAAGACCCACTAAAACCATTTGTTCTCCTCAAAATGATCAAATTGACATCCCTGTTATCGACCTTGAGCTCCTCTACTGTAAGGATTATATCCTTAGAGACAAGGAGCTCAAGCGTGTGTCTGAGGCGTGTCGAGAGTGGGGTTTCTTTCAAGTTGTGAACCATGGAATTAGTCATGAGTTGATGAAGAGTGCTAAGGAAGTGTGGCGTGAGTTCTTTAACCTTCCACTTGATGTCAAAGAGGAACATGCTAACTCTCCAACAACTTATGAGGGTTATGGTAGTAGGTTGGGAGTGAAAAAGGGTGCTATTTTGGATTGGAGTGACTATTTTTTTCTCCATTACATGCCTCCTTCACTTAGGAACCAAACTAAGTGGCCATCACTTCCATCATCCTTGAGGTATACATTCATAGTATCTCTTTATTCAAATAAATAATCCAATTAAACACTTACATATGTTATCAATATTCTCTATTTAATGAGTCGACAATATGTAATTTTTTTAAATTTATATTAAATTTTATATACTCAATTATAAAATCAAATATAGTAGTTCTAAACGATTTCTAGGATGGACTAACATTTTTATTAAAAATGAAAACTAATAAAATTTAAATAATTATTACTTTCTTAAACCATTTTGATCATGACTATATTTAAGTTTAATTCTATATTTAATTTGTTACTCTTTATATTATGTGGCAGAATGGTCCCTACTAAATTTAAACAAAAATATTTGTCATATTAAGTCTTTTTTTATTATGACATAATAATAAAATAAAATCGTTATTTGACATTTGTAAAGCAAATATTAGTCGTATTGAAAATGCGTTTTTCTTTAAAGCATATCTTGCACATGTTAAAAATGTTTAAACCAATACTATAAATAATTCCGTGTTAGTGCTTTAGTGACAGACTCAGGGGAGGTGAGGGCAGGGGAATCAAATTAGCCAAAGGTGTGCGTTCATGAGCCCATGCTAAAGTTTCAATCAATTCCTGCCAATATCCGCGCCATGAGATTAACCCTCAACTCTTCTTCTTCATTGAATGTCATAAAATAATAAATGTTAAAATTAAAAGAGAAAAATCTACATCAAAATTAAGTATGTCGTTTAAGTATAAATAATTATAAAGCATCGATGTGTAAAAGAAAATTAATTTTTTAATTACATTAAAAAGAACAAAATTCAAATGAATAATAAAATTAAAAGAAATAAGTCACACAAAAATTTGGTAACCATTATACATATTATAAATGTATTAAGGTCATAAAAGGGTTGGAATTATAGACATAAATTTGATAAGATTTGAAAATTTAGGATATCTCAAAGAGAAAAAGAAATGTGCAGAGTCCCTATAAGCTAATTTTGTAATAATAAAAATTAATTTTATTATATAATTGAATCATATAGTTGTAACTATTATCATAAAATAACAACATAATAAAGATTTATAAATTGAATCACATATTTAAAATAAATCAATTAATTAAATATAATTTAATTATTAGTTTAATATCTTAAAATTTTTTTATAAAATTTTTAAAATTTATTTTTCTCGATAAAATATTGAATTTTCTTTTTTAAAATATCAAAATTTATTTTTCAAAAAAAGATTAAATAATTCTTTATACAAAAATTGAAAAAATATCAAATTTTTTTGTCGAAATATTTTTTTATCGAGAAATTTTTTACATCTATTTTTTGTTGAAAATTATTAAAAAAAATTGTCAAAAGAATTTCAAAATCGGAAAAAAAATATATCGAAAGAATTTTTACATCTATTTTTCTCGGAAAAAAATCAAAAATATTTTTTGAAAAAGTCAAAAAAACTAAAAAAATTAATTTGAAACTGACTTTAACTAAAAACATATTTAAAATATTAAACTAATTTATATTTATAAACCAATTTTAAATTAATTCATAATTAAATTAAAATTTATTTAAAAATAATTTTCAAAAATTAAATTAAACATTTAATGTATTACAATTTATGACTATAAATTTGTCTAGTGGATACGACTAAACTCTCCTTCCAATTGGTTGTTAGGAAAAGTCTATGTGTATTAAACATGTAGTTCACCTATTCAATATTTTTATTTGAAGCCGTGTTTTTTTGACAAATTCCACCTTGGAGATATGTAAAGTGTAACTATCCAATGGGATGGTGCAGGTTCAAATTAACGTGTGTGGATTACTACTTTTTCAAGCGTATAACACCTCATTATCCGTATGTACACCGTGTGACATCAATGTGTCTCTTATTAGGACAAAACCGCGTTAACAGCTTTTACTTAGTATCCATTTGCTGCGGTTGAAACCTTACATGCATGCAGTAAATCGTTGGTGATCGTTCAATCTAGATTAATTGATCTAACATTTAAATTTAATGTTTTAATCGTTCAATGAAGATCAGACGACTACTGATTACAGTGAATATATATATTATTGATTACAGTGAATATATAAAAAAGTGAATGTTTAGTTAAGATATATTATTTCGTCTTATAATCGGTCTTCTTTTAACAAAAAAAAATCTAAAAATTAATGTAATTTATAGTTTTCTATACAATTATAATTAATTTTTTTTCTAAACTATATTTAATAATTATTAAAACAATATTATATTTTATATTGATAATATAATAAAAAAATTATTAAATATTTAAATGTTATACGTCGAAAAACTCATCAAATGAAGCAATATTATATTTTAAAATAAATGAATACTATTTAATGAAAATCACATGTTTGCATTTTTCATAAAATATTATTATTTACAAAAAAAAGTTATTCTTAAATATTGATGTGGAAAGGTGGTCACGGTGGCACCTTCAATTTTTTCCCTTTTTAATGCATATACGTCGATAACCCATTTAATGTTTTTTTTTTTTGGGTTTCTCTCAACTACCCCATGATCTCACAAGCAAGCACCATTGCATATTTTTTGAAAAGGTTAACTGGGACCAAAATGATTCCCTAGTATGGTAATCAGGAAACATATCTATAAGTGGCTAAGTGTCTTTGTTTTGATAATATAGGTATGTAGTTAATATTGATGGTACAATATTGTTACTAGCTAAGTTTATGAATAGCAATCGGTGAATACCTTAAGAAATTAATTATATATTTTAAACGTGTATAATTTATTTTAGTATGTTTGATTGTTTAAAGATATAATTAATTTTAATTTGAAATTATAATTTATAATTTTTTCAATTTAAATATGATTTTCATACTTAAATTTATAATTAATTTAATTCAATTTTACATAAATATATTTAAATATAAATAATTTTACATTCAATTTGATCGAAATAAATTTTTGTCACCGTATAATAAAATTTTATTTATTATTGCTGATGATAGGAAAGTGATTTCTGAATATGGTGAAGAAGTTGTTAAGCTAGGAGGAAGGATACTTGAAATAATGTCAATAAATCTTGGATTGGAAGAAAATTTCCTTCTCAATAAATTTGGGGGAGAAGATGATATTGGTGCTTGCTTAAGGGTGAATTTCTATCCAAAGTGCCCACAACCTGACCTTACTTTGGGCATATCACCTCACTCAGATCCTGGTGGTATGACCATTCTTCTCCCTGATGATTTTGTGGCTGGCCTTCAAGTACGAAAAGGAAATGAATGGATAACTATTAAACCTATCCCTAATGCCTTTATCATCAATATTGGTGACCAAATTCAGGTCCTACACCTCTCTCTCTACAATTTTAAATCCTTTACTTTGCTCCAATTGTTACACAATGACTAATTAGTTTTTTAAGTTCACATACTAATTATCACAAATTTCACTTATGTTACTATTGGTACATGTTTAGATTCTCTATTGTCAAGTATTTGAGGCATTTACAAGATATCATTATATCAAATTAAAAGTAAATTATTTTTATTTTGACTTTGGTTTGTAGTCCAAAATATGAATTATATGGTCTAATTATAATTATATGGTTTATATCTACGATGACGTAAATACATAGAATCTAAATCCTTTTACAGTATATACTATTTAGATTAAATGTGTTAACGATGTACACTTTTTATATTAAATGTTTTAACTTTCCAAAATCACTATTCAATTATTACAAAATAGAAAGGGATAGTCTTTTAATTATAGGCACGTTTGTGGAAAAAAAATAATTAATATATAATGTATCTTGTAATTTGAAAATTATCTTATAATAAAAGACAACAAAATTTACAAGAGTATCTTAAATGTTATATGTAAGAAAGGTAGTAGTACTGGTAATATAATGATTGTATCATACACCATTTAGAAAAGAGTGCATAGTGATATATATTTTTTTTTAATTTAATTTTAGTCAATATATTTTTTAGGTCTTGATTTCAATTTTCAACAATTAGTGGTTGATACTGATTAAAAAATGTTGAATGGGATGTTTATGTTTTTTCAGGTGCTGAGCAATGCAATATACAAGAGTGTAGAACACAGAGTGATTGTGAACTCAATAAAAGATCGTGTTTCATTGGCCATGTTTTACAACCCAAAGAGTGATTTGTTAATTGAACCTGCAAAGGAGTTTGTAACAAAGGAGAGGCCAGCCCTTTACCCACCAATGACATATGATGAATACAGACTTTATATTAGGACGAAAGGACCTTGTGGTAAAGTCCAAGTTGAATCTTTGGCTACCAAATCGTAGTTAATTCTAATAATTATGTAATTTGCAAATGAAAATTTTGCATATAATTAAATAATTGGATTGGACTTGGGCTTGGACTTGGACATAGACATGTTGCTCTTCAATTGGATGGTTTCAATTGTTATGTTTATTTATATGTGGTCCAATTTGATGAAATTAAAAAAAATTTATTGTATCACATGTTTCTTGCATGTTGGATTATCTCAGTTATTGCCTTGGTCTATTCTGGAAATAAAATTCAATAATGGTTAGTGAGAGTGTAAAGCATATGTATCACTTTCTCTCCTACTACCATAGTGGGATGCTGACTAAAGCTTACACCATGTGATGATAGGAGAACATGTGCGGGCTTTGACCAATTGAATCTTTTGGTGTGGAAATTTTATATGGAAGGACACATATTTCACTATTAAAATTTATTGAATGTCACGATTTTAAAAAAATATTTCAAAAATATTTAATGGTGAAATCTCATAAATAATATTATTATATAAAATTTCTGTATGAAAGGATCTAATTGAGTTTACAAGTTTCATCAATTCACAAATCTATTAGATATAGTTACCATAGAGTGGATGTTTGGTTTTATAATTGAGAGACTTAGTTAATTTTAAAAATGTATAATTAATGATTACATGAATGAGTGTCGTCGATTAAAGTTAATTTTATCATTAGAATTAATTTTAATTTAAAATTGTGATTTGTAATATGTTAATTGAAATATAATTTTTATATTAAAAATTATTGTTTAATTTATTTTTACGTAAATATATCTAAATATAAATTATTTTATATTTAACTAAAATTCAATTTGCGGCAAAACCAAAAATTGTAATAAGTCAAGTGATCAATCAATACAATAAGTCAAGCAATCAATCAATTCAATCACTTGTAAAATAGGTCTTGAAATGATAATTAGTTTTTAAGATAAGTGGTCCTCCATTCATTACGGTTGAGATTTTTGGCTTATTTATTAATTGAGCCGTACTATTGTAATATACATCTTTTTCATAAACCGGACTCTTGTAATTTATTTTTATTACACTCTTGTATGTTCTATTTGACATAAAGAATTGCCAATGTCAAGTTTTAATTGCATATATGATAGTTGAGTTAAACAAATTGGATATACATTAGTACCTAGTGTCATTTTGTATTATTATTATTTTTTAAAATACTAATGAAAAATTCAAACACACTAAATATAAAGAAAGAGAAATATTCAAAGTACAAATTCGAGATACAATATATTATTAACTTATTATTTATATTTGAAGTAATTTGTAAAAATCACGTAATAAAATGATAAAAATACTTATTCATTTCATTGATTGTAAGTAAATTTATATATGAATCAATCTAACTAGCTAGCATATATGTTTATTGAATTTTAATAAACAAACTAAAGCTCATTTAATATCAAACCTAAGTGCAAACGTCTAATATTATGACTAAAGCATTGAGAATATACATATTTGAAGAGTTAAGGCACATGCTAGATGTAGTATTACTTAGATACTTGAATTAAGGGGAAGTATTAGGTGACTTGTAATTCAAGTAATGTAATAAATATGTGTTGTAACCAACTTAATTAATCAATTGATTTCCAACTTGATATTTCAAGAAATGAAACTTTGTCTCTATATGTTTACTCATTTTGTTAGACACAATTTTTTTGCTAGATTAATGATTGAGATGTTGTCAATCATCAATGAAACTTGTCTGCATTTCTCAATCTTCAACTCATTAATCAAGGATTCGAGCAATATGGCTTAACATGCTACATAACTGCCAACAATGTATTTTTCCTCACATGAGGACAATGCTATGACTGGTTATTTCTTTGAGCTCCATGAAATTGAGGACTTCATGAACTTGAAGGTATAGCTTGATGTGCTTCTTCTATTACATTTGTCCTCACACCAATTAGGATCTGAATATCCAATCACATCTTCATCACCTTGCTTCATGTTTCTGGAAAACAAAATTTCATGGTCTAGTGTTTCTTGAACATATCTCCTTATTCTTTTGGGTGTAATCAAGTAAGTATGCTTGGGGTTCACCAACATATTTATTTTGTTGCATCATCAACAATTCCTTTATTTAATTGAGTTCCATATCAAGGAAGTATGTCAGTTTTCCTAAATCTGATATTTCAAATTCATTCTTCATGATTACTTTGAAATTTTCAATTTCCTTCTTGTTACTGCCATTCACCAGCAAACCATCAACATACAGACAATCAGGAGCATTGTCAATCTTTCATTTTGAGTGTAATGTTTCATATAAAACCCCATATTCTACTACACATTTGGTGAAGGCATTGTTGATAAAGAATGAGTCAACCCTTCTATTGCAAGCTATGGGAGCTTGCTTCAAACCATAAAGAACTTTCATAATTTGAGCACCTTATCCTTTTTTTCCTTAATCACAAAGTCTTGTTGTTGAGAGATATAAACTTCTTCTTCAAGCATTCCATTCAAAAATGCATACTTGATATCAAGCTGACACATCTCCCTGCCTTTTGCACTAGCTAGTGCTATTACAAGTCTAATTGTCTCAATTCTTACTATTGAACAAAACACCTTATAATAAACAATATTTGTTCTTTATAGAAATCCTTTGGCAACCAACCTAGCTTTGTATTTGGCAATTGAACCATTTGGGTATAGCTTAAGCTTGTAAACCCATTATACAAGTATTTGTTTATGTCTTGGAGGTAGATCAATCAAGTACCATGTCTGGTTCCTTTCAATTTCCTAATTTCTTCCAAAGTTGCTTCTCTCCATGGTCATGTCTTCATAGCCTCTTCAACATTTAATGGTTTTGTATTAGCAAATAGAGCAAAATGCACTAGATCTCCACTGTTATCAACTTCATTGTTATTGTACACCTCAAACTCACTTAAGTGTATTGGTGGTTGCCTTGATCTTTGAGTTCTGCTTGATTTTACTCTCTCATCAATTACTTCTTCATTGTTTTTACAATCATCCAATAATGATGCAGGAAATTGTACTTCGTTATTGGTGGTGTTGGTCATCTGCTTCCAGTCCCAAAACTCATGCTCAACTATCTTCACATCTCTACCCACTATAATTTTTCTTTTAACAAAATCATATAGTTTATATGCACTAGTTGGGTGATACCCAACTAGAATCATGACTTCACTCTTGTAATTTTCTTCTCTTTTGGTTTGGTACATGTTTAAAACATATAGCTCCAGAATTTCTTAAATGTCCCACAGCCGGTCTTTTGCCGCTCCAAACCTCATACGACACCATCACATGAAATCTCTTTATTGGACATTTATTCAATATATAGGCATCACTTGATACACCCTCACTCCAAAACTTGTGTGGGAACTCCATTCCTTTCAACATACTCCTAGTCATGTCTAGGATGATTAAATTTATCATTTTTGCTAATCCATTATGCCGAGGTGTATAGGGGGCATTACTTCATGTCTAATCCCATTTTTCACAAATAGTTCCTCAAATTCATGTGAGGTATATTCACCACCTCTATTTGTCCTCAACATCTTGACAGATCTTCCACAATGTTTTTGAACATTCACTTTGAATTCTTAAAGATTTCAAGTGTTTCATCTTTTGTTTTTATCAAGTGTATCCACAAAATTCTACTAAATTGATCAACAAATGTTATGAAATACTTATTACCGCCCAAAGATAGAACTTCAAATGGTCCACATATGTCACTATGAACCACTTGAAGACACCCATTTTCTCTTGTTGGCAACTGTGAGTTGAATGAAATTCTTGATTGTTTTCCTGCCATACACATATCATACAACTTCTTAGGAACGCCAATCACAAGAATTTCATTCACCGTCTTCTTTGTAACAAATTTTTGCAAGCTTATAAAGTTCACATGGTCATATCTTGAATGACACAACCAACTTTCATCCACTTAATTGATTGCCTTCAAGCACTGAATGTTTGCAACTTGCATATTGATGATAAATATTATGTTCTTGTCAAAATTGGCTATGTCACGATATTGATGAAGAATGAATGTGACCTTGCAATCTTTTTTCTTGTTATCTTTATAAATTGTTCTTTGCACATCTATTAGATTTGTTCCCAAATCAAAATAACATTTCTCTATGATTTCCAATACTTCTTGAAATCCAAATAGTGCTCGAATATAAATTCTCCATCGATTCCAATCTTTTCCATCAAAGTGTGACATATGTGCTAGAAAATTGTCATTGTTTTTATTGGAATTCATTTTCACTTCATTCATGTATTTTTTTATTGGATTAGATCGAATCAATAGCTCTCGATACCATTGTAATTTAAGAATGCTTTAATGATGGCCCAAACTTTAAACTCAACTTTCAACGTGGAATAGAGATATTATGATATCGTACAACTGTAATATGTTGCAGTGATCTGTAAATTTAATTAAATCTTATTTTCTATTCAAGAAACCAATTTACATGTGCATTTGAGAACAATAGGAACATTTGATCAAACATAAATCAATGTTTATTAAAATAATTGAATGTAAATTACTATATATTACAACTTTAACATGCCAAAAAATAAGAGTAAACATCTCATACAAATTAAATTTTTACATTTCATGGAAAAAATTTAAGACTAAAGCAACATCCAAAACTAATACCCATAATATAATTTAAATAAGTTTATTCTTGTTGATGAATATGTAAGATTGAAAAAAATTAGACATTAAACAAAAGTATACCATCACTGGGAATGAAAAATCTAAGAAATCCATTCATTTGAAAAAAATAAAGTAGAATACTAATAGATATTCTATGGAGGTCGAATATGAGTAAAAAAAAGTATAGATGAGTATTTGAAATGCATATGTAGTTCTTCTAAGGAAGTTCAATAAATTAGTCTAAAGTTGAGAATTTGCACTTGAAAACGACTACACAATATAATTGAGAGGAGGAGATATAATTAAGTGTCAAGAGAGAAGGATATATAATTAAGTGCACTTGACACAAGATCTTTCATTAAAAAATATTTTTGAAAAAAAAAAATAGAAAATCATTTTAAAAAAATAGAAACATTATGCAATGATGTCTTAAAATTCATGAAGTAATATTAGATACTAAATACTCAAAATCAAAGAAAATATGTTTGAGAAGACAAACTTGTTTGAAAAGAAAATAAATCATTGAAAAAGAAGAGAACAATTTAGGAATAATTTGGCTGATTTGAAATTTTGCAACTTAATTATTGCATTCATAATACTCCGTCTCAACTTTTACTATTGTGGTCTACACTTTCGGGAACAATCTTTTTTTAATCTATGAAGTCAATATACATTACTATAAAAAGATGAGCATGAGGCAGAGGTTTAATAACGAGAAAGAAAAAACAAAATTAAACTCTTCAGCCTAGACCCGTCATGCTAAAAAGTGCCACTTGCTTTCATAGTTTGATTTATAGCTTGGGCAATGCTCTTAAAAGAATCACGTTGTGAATATTGTGATAAAGAAGATGAAATACATACTATGAAGAACAGTATTTTTTAAAAGTCATCAATATGTACAAAAAGAATATGCAAATGGACGATTTTGAGTAAAAAAAGTTCAAATAACTCCTTTTTAGTTGTTTAAGGAATAAATGCACAAAGTTGACCGTTTTGGTGCATAGCTGAACAAAAGTAAAACATTAGTCACAATTTGTTTCTCTTGCATTTTTTTAAAGGGTGTTGCTTTTCTTTTTTCTTTTTTATTTTTTTTTAATATTTTTAAATATATAAAAATACATATTAATCTAAACATGTAAAATACACATCGAGTTAATTAGTTTAGACAAAATTTAAAATTTTTTAAAAACATCTAGAGATAAAAAAAGAAGCTTTTATTTTTATGTCATCTATTTTAAGCCTAAGTTTTTTATATTAAATAGAAAAAAAAAAATTGACTGATCAAGGTCTAAATTCAATGGCCAAAATTTTAATTTAGAGTTACTTTTTTATTTAACTCTTTAGTTCTCATAAGAAAATGACCTTCGTAATTCATATTTTAGTCTAAAGATAACTAAAGTATGAGAAAAAAAACTATTTCAATCAAAATTCTTATTCTTCTAAATAGATAATTTTTAATTGAAATTAATTAACAACTTGAGATTAATTATCGAATTATGTAAAACAAAATTTTAAAATAATAAAAGAGTGTTTGAATTATTTTTGTAATTAATAATTTTTTGACAAATATACTCTTCTATCTCCATTAAACCATCGAATAAAATTTAACCGCAAATATGATTAATACACAAGCAAGAAAAAAAACACGTTAATTGATGGATATTATTTATTGAAAACGGTTGTATAAAATATATAAACATTAGAGTTGAGTAAAATGTGTTACATTTCAAAAAAAGAAAATCTAAGTTTAAAAATGTTTTACCCCCATCAAATCGTTTTACAGCTTTACATTAAAATAACAACGTTGTACATAAAAATTAAGTTTGGATAATTAATTTCCGGAAATTAAAAAATAAGGGGGGGTGGGGGATTAGATGTGGAGGTATTGATTACATTTTTCCAATATTTTCTTATTGGTTATCCTTAGTTTGGGCCTTTGGTCCTAAAAAAAGAATTCAAGCCCAGTAAAATCTATCTAGTTCGAACAAAAAAAAGTGATGTAAAGTTTGGTGCTATGGATCGGCATCGGTACGCTTCTTCTTCATCAGAAAAACGAAACCTACCATAATCACATAGTAAGCAACCATGGTATTCATCGTGCCACCCAGTGGCAAAATCCTATCATTAGACATAAACCCTAACACCACCACTCTCCACAATCTCAAACACCAAATCCAACAATTTCACGGAATTCCTATTCCACAACAACGTCTCTTCATTTCTAACAGTCTCCGATTACTCGGTCAAAACGATTCACTCTTAATCTCAAATCTCGGCGTTCAACAATACTCAACCCTAACCCTACATATCCCCTTTTATGGCGGCACTCAACCTCCCGCCGTTCCCAAACCGCCTCGCTTCGATTTTCTCAATTCCAAACCGCCTGCTAATTACGTTGCCGGACTTGGTCGTGGTGCCACCGGGTTCACCACGAGGTCGGATATTGGACCTGCACGTGCGGCTCCTGATTTGCCTGATAGATCGGCTGCTGCTATCGGTGCGGCAGCTGGTGGTGCTGGAAGGGGGAGAGGGAAAGGAGGTGAGGATGCTGTTGAGGAAGATGAAGAAGGTGAAGATAAAGGTTATGATGAGAATCAGAAATTTGATGAGTTTGAAGGGAATGATGTTGGTTTGTTTGCTTCTGCTGAATATGATGAGGATGATAAAGAAGCTGATGCTGTTTGGGAGGAAATTGATAAGAGGATGGATTCTAGAAGGAAGGATCGTAGAGAAGCTAGGTTGAAACAAGAGATTGAAAAATATAGAGCTTCTAACCCCAAAATTACTGAACAGTTTGCTGATTTAAAACGCAAATTGTATACTTTATCAACTGATGATTGGCAGAGTCTTGAGAAGTTTGAGAGTGGTGGTTATTCTTCAAGGAATAAGAAGAAAAGGTTTGAGAGTTTTGTTCCTGTGCCTGATACACTTCTTGAGAAAGCAAGGCAGGAACAAGAGCATGTTACGGCTTTGGATCCTAAGAGTAGAGCTGCTTCAGCAAATGGAACTGAGACTCCTTGGGCACAAACACCTGTTACTGATTTGACTGCTGTTGGTGAGGGTAGAGGTACTGTTTTGTCATTGAAATTAGATAGGTTGTCCGATTCGGTCTCTGGAATGACTAATGTTGATCCAAAGGGGTATCTTACTGTTCTTAATAGTATGAAAATTACTAGTGATGCTGAGATTTCTGATTTTAAGAAGGCTAGATTGTTGCTTAAGAGTGTTACTCAGACGAATCCGAAACATCCTCCTGGTTGGATTGCTGCTGCGAGGTTGGAGGAGTTGGCGGGGAAGCTTCAGGCGGCTAGGCAATTGATACAGAAAGGGTGTGAAGAATGTCCCAAGAATGAAGATGTGTGGTTGGAGGCTTGTAGGTTAGCGAATCCCGATGAAGCAAAGGCTGTGATAGCTAGGGGTGTTAAGTCGATTCCCACTTCTGTTAAGTTGTGGATGCAGGCTTCAAAATTAGAAGGCGATGATATGAATAGAAGTAGGGTGTTGAGGAAAGGGCTTGAGCATATTCCTGATTCGGTTAGGCTTTGGAAGGCTGTTGTTGAGCTTGCAAATGAAGAAGATGCTAGACTTTTACTTCACAGAGCTGTGGAGTGTTGTCCATTGCATGTGGAGTTGTGGCTTGCGCTTGCTAGGTTGGAGACTTATGACAATGCTAAGAAGGTTCTCAATAGGGCAAGAGAGAGGCTGCCCAAGGAGCCGGCTATATGGATAACGGCTGCCAAGTTGGAAGAAGCTAATGGGAACACATCCATGGTTGGCAAGATAATTGAGAGGGGTATAAGGGCTTTGCAGAGAGAAGGTGTGGTGATTGATAGAGAAGCTTGGATGAAGGAAGCAGAGGCGGCGGAACGAGCTGGTTCGGTTGCAACTTGCCAAGCAATAATCCATAATACAATTGGAGTTGGAGTTGAAGAGGAAGATAGGAAGAGAACATGGGTGGCCGATGCCGAGGAATGCAAGAAAAGAGGTTCTATTGAGACTGCCAGAGCTATATATGCTCATGCGTTGACCATGTTCTTAACAAAGAAGAGCATATGGCTCAAAGCAGCACAGCTTGAAAGGAGTCATGGTACAAGGGAATCACTTGATGCATTACTTCGTAAAGCAGTTACATACAGACCACAGGCTGAAGTTCTTTGGCTTATGGGTGCCAAGGAGAAGTGGCTTGCTGGTGATGTACCTGCTGCTCGTGCAATTCTCCAAGAAGCTTACGCTGCCATTCCCAATTCGGAGGAAATATGGCTTGCAGCCTTTAAGCTAGAATTTGAAAATCACGAACCTGAAAGAGCTAGAATGTTGTTGGCTAAAGCAAGGGAGAGAGGAGGCACAGAGAGAGTCTGGATGAAATCAGCTATCGTAGAGAGAGAACTCGGAAACATTGACGAGGAAAGGAGATTGTTAAATGAAGGGCTGAAGCAATTCCCTTCATTCTATAAACTGTGGTTGATGATTGGCCAGCTTGAGGAACGACTTGCTGAGTCTTCAAAGCAGCAGGATCAGCCTGAGAAGCGGCACACTCACATGATGGAAGCTAAGAAGGTCTATGAATCTGGATTGAAAAGTTGTGCTAATTCTGTACCGCTTTGGCTCTCCCTTGCAAATCTTGAAGAGGAGATGAGTGGGTTGAGTAAAGCTCGTGCAGTTCTCACAATGGGTCGAAAGAAGAATCCTCAAAACCCAGAACTATGGCTAGCAGCTGTTAGAGCAGAGTTGAAGCATGGATATAAGAAAGAAGCTGATATTTTAATGGCAAAAGCATTACAAGAGTGTCCCAACAGTGGCATTTTATGGGCAGCTTCAATTGAGATGGTTCCTCGTCCCCAACGGAAAACCAAGAGTATGGATGCCCTGAAGAAATGTGACCATGATCCCCATGTTATTGCTGCCGTGGCCAAATTATTCTGGCTTGATAGGAAGGTGGACAAAGCCAGGACTTGGCTGAATAGGGCAGTGACGCTTGCTCCTGACATTGGGGATTTTTGGGCTTTGTGCTACAAATTTGAACTACAACATGGAACTGAGGAGAACCAGAAGGATGTATTGAAGAGATGTGTAGCTGCTGAGCCAAAACACGGGGAGAAATGGCAAGCAGTCTCGAAGGCAGTAGAGAACTCTCACCAACCAACAGAATCCATCTTGAAGAAAGTGGTGATTGCACTCGGGAAGGAGGAGAATGCAGCTGAGAATAGTAAACATTGATTTACCTTGATTCTAGCATCTTTCTGTCCAAAAAAGGATTGTAGCATCTTTACCGATGGTTAGTTTTGAAATTTGAGTATATGTTAATTATGAACAATTGAATGGTTATATCTCATGTAGGCAGCTGTACAATTTAGAGTTATGAAGGAACTTGTATGCCAGTTTAATCCATGTTCTCTTTTCTGTTGAGTTTGAGTTTGAGTTTGACTCTTCTCTTTTGTTTGCAACTTCTGTATTTTGAGAATTAGACAATTTCCGTCTAACCCTCTTGATTTTCACTTTGGATATATGTTAGCTTCCAAACAAATATGCTTGGATTGTATGTGGTTTGGATTTTTGAGTTTGCTGGTTGGTTATTTTCTTCAATTTGGTGTGGTGATTTATTTCAATTAGGCATTATAGAGTAGTGCTCTCATCTTTAACTGTATCTGTATATAGAAAAGTAGGAGAATGCTAATGCTATCCACTTTATCATTTTCCCGCCCAGAGTAAAGGCAAAAATGTAAATAAACATGCACATTGTTAATTCAAATCATTATTGGCCATGCCATATTTTGCCTTTCTGACGGGCCTAGGACTCTGTGTCTTAAGAGTTCCAAGATGGATATATTGTGTTGAAATTGGTCTCCTTGCATTGATAATCATGTCATTTTGTCCCAGTACTTTGTCGGAAGGATGAAATTAAGAGGAGTTGATGGGTTTGCAAGCGTAGTTCCCATTTGAATTGTGTGGTCATTTGCCAAAATTTTGAATGCAGTTGGGCTGCATACACTAATAGTTGGCCAAAAATTCAATTTGATTTCCATACTGGGTTAAATTGTGCTACTCGTGTGATAATAGTTCCATACCTATTATTACATTGGGTATGCCATCCTTTCGATGGTGGTAAGACCTTTGCAATTATAGCTCCTACCCTGGTTACAATTTGTGTATCAGCTAGGGCATTCATTGCAACACCAAAATATAACAATGGAAGGTCACTATTCAACAACAGTTCCACAGGCTCAACTATTATACAATATTTCTCTGATTTTCCATTGTTGTACATGCATGGACTAGTTCACAATGACTCCATTGTGTTCCATTATATAAAGCAAGCAATTTTCTCACCATCAGCATCCATGGCCATTATATTTGATTACTTTGTTTCCATTAGGAGTCGCCTATTTGATAAGTCTCAAGCAATAATTGATGAAGATTATGAAGTTGATACTCTTGAGATGACAGAATTGTAGAAGTTTTGGAGAGGCACCGCCAAGGGAGTCGCTTAGTTTTCATCCTTGGAAAGGCATCCCGAAGGGACGAACCCACTTGTGGGTAAGTGGATTTTATTAAGAAGTTAAACCCTTTTTAATTTGAGGGTTGTGATTTGACAGTAGCTATTGAAGAGAATATTATTTTTCTCTGCCTTGACACAAGGCTGATTTTAAGGGGGGTGGTATTAATAGATATTTTTATGTACTTGTAGTTGTAGTCCCGATTGTCCAGGCTAACTTAGAGTTATCCAAAGAGGCAAATTAGAGAAGGGGAGAGTTAGTTATAAGGGGCTGTGGAGAGAGAGGGAGGTTATTATTCATCATATTTTCAGCTACAACCTTTAGAAGGTTTGGGCGGAGAAATACCTTTCTTTGAAGGAGCATTGCTATGTGGGTTGTTAGGGATCTTCTTCCCTATTGCATTATCCTTTTTCTAATTAATAATATAATGTTTTTCTGGTACTTGTGCATTTTAATTCCTTTTATATTTTGTGTGTTGATGTGATTCGAGTATGCAACCAAATTTTATAAATATGCAGTGTTCCATCAATGTTTGGAAGAAGGAGCAGTGCTGTATCATTTCCAATTTGTTCTCTTTCTCAAATTGTTTCTGTTCTTCATAATAGTTGTACTGATCTTCTCCTTTCTGTATTTTTGTATGTGCTCTTTGGATCAAATTTGCAGTTTAAGAAAATATTTTTGTAAAGTTCAATAACTGTTCTTTTAGAGGATTAATATCTTTTTGCGGATTAAAATCTGTGGTTTATGTGGACTATTTTACAGTTTTCCAAAATACATTCCTAGCATATATAACTGCTTTGGATTGATTATTGTGAGTTTTTTCCATGCTTCATTGTAAGTACTAATTTTTCATGCTTAATGTTATGTTTCAACTTTCACAATTTTGCCGACATCTGTATACTTGGATTTATTTAAGTCAATTGCCTTTTTTTTAAAAAGAGAAGGGATTGCTTGGTGTTAAAGGATGTCATCTCCTAAATTTAGTAATTGATGGAGGACTTTTGCAAAGTAAGTATATTCTCTTTGTAAACTTTCTTTCCTTTCTTGTAGGATGAGTATTCTGTTCCTAGAAGCTGTTGGAATCTAAGCTGACTCCGATTCTGAGGCCATTCTGTTGGGAAGCATTTGTTGCAGGGGGTATGAGTTGGGGGACCATTATCTTTGCAACCTAGTTCATGTAAAGTAACCCTGCAGCTGTTTTCTTTGTGAACTATCCACAAGTAAAACATCATAAATAGTAGGTTTGCATTGTTCCTGATGGTTTCAGTTTCAAGTGAGAGGATCGTCTACCTTCTTAAAATTGAACTTTTCAACCTCTAAGTAATATATGGTATATTTATGTTTACCAACAGTTCTAGCTCTATTCATTGTGTAACTTCTTAAAAGCACCAGTTCATCATAGTTTGAACTTCTGAGAAATCATCATTTTTAACCTCGTCAACACTCTTGTGACTTATCAGACAAAGATGAGATTTCTATCCTCATATTCAGATCTGATGGAGCAACATCATTATAGCAACGTAAGCTTTCTTTTCTTTCCTTTCCTTCCTGAGTTTTTCGTGTGCTTTCTCTTTATTTTTGAGGAAGATTGTTGGTTCAGTTTTGATATGTTCAGGCTTACTACAGTCATATCATGTAGGAGTTGATGTAGCAATTTCTTTCTTTGAATGCTTCATGAGTTTGAACATATTTTTCTTAATCTTCTAACCAGTAGTTTCACGTGTATAGAGGGATAGATTCTCATTTTCAGAGGAGTGGGGTGCTCAAGTCTTTTAGAAGTCAACAAATAACATACATGCATGTACAACAGTACTCTGAAATCAGAATACTTTCTTGCATGCACTAATTACGGACAATCCAAATATACATATATGATGTGTAATTCTGTTGACACTTTTATTTTCATCCAACAATATATACAGAACATTGTTCATTTCTAGGTCCTCCAACTTATAAATGCCCATATGAAATGCTTTGAAGGACCAAAAAAAGATCAAGCAACCATTGCATATAAGATGGGCATCATCATCAAAAGTTTTATTAGGCAAACAGTTATTCTAATTATACAAACCCTACAATATGAAACTAGGCACCAAAGGGGATTGGCATGTTGCTGCAGCCAGCTGACTCCAAGAAAGATTCCAGGTTTGGTTGTAGAATTCTTGATTGGTGGATGATCCTAGTTCAAAACCTGTAAGAAAAACATCCTCGTCTGTGATCTTTTGCTTTATGGTTGTTTGATGTTCTTCCTCAGATTGTGTTCTTAATGATTCAGAATCCTTAGAAAGAGAGGGCAGAGGCGTAGATGTACCAACAAAAGGCTTGCAAGTTTTTCTCGTAATTGTTGTTCTTTGATTACTTTGTCCAAATCTCTCTAGATAAATTCTCTGTGCTTCAGTTTTCAGCTTCAAGCTTTTTTGAACCTACCAACCAAATAATACAAAATTTTCAATATCGAAAATCCCTTCATCTTTGTTTTTTTCCTCTACAAGAAATTATACATGTTCTTCATTTTTCATTGGTTAGAGTGCTTTATGTGATAAAAATAAAAGCAGTGTTGACAAAATAAAATTATGAAGACTATATTTTATTGGTATAGGTCTTCCATGCATATATCATATTTAGGTAAATGTAGCTGATATATATTTGTCACCGATAAATATAAATAAATAAATAAAAGAAAAATATTTATCAATAATAAACATAAAAAAGAAACATCGGATAAATATTTGTCATTGATGCATAAAAAAATATAGGAATACATTGTTTTCATCGATAAATTTTTAAAATCACGATAAATATTTATCATTGATAAATATAATAAGAATATCGGAAGAATATTTATAATTGATAAATATCAAAAATATATGGTAGATATTTGTCATTGAAAAACAACACGAGGTATATATTTACCACTGATTAATATGAAAGATTTAAATATGTTTTTGGTCTTTGTAATTATAATATTTTTTTATTTTGGTCATTGTAAGTTTTTTTATTTGATTAAGATCTTTATAGATATAGTTTCATTTTAAAATAATCATTTCATCTAATTTTTGTTACAATAATTGTAACATTGTTAAAACAACTATTATTTAACCCAAAAAGAACTCAAATATAATTAAATTATAACTTTTTTTAATCTAGAATTAATCTCAAATATTTTAGTCATATTTCTCATTAGCATCCTCATCACCATCACAAACATCTTCATCCATTTGAGCTTCATCATCATATTCAAATTCATCGCTACCATAATCTTTTTCTTCGTCTAGTGGTATTTGTTGGACAATGGTGTGTTCTAAAATTGGCTCTAAATCAGAGTATTTCTTTTTGTGGGTGGAGATTAAGAGATTGTAGGAGAATATATGAAATAGTCCAAAAATAAAAGTAGAATTTGGCTGGAGACAGAGGAGGTGCAAAGAAGAAACTTCAATTCCTAGACCTAATAATAATAAGTGGTGATGAAGGAATTCATCATTGTGAGAGGGATGAACCTTTAATCAAATTTATTTTATTTTTCTAATTTTATGAATTGCAACATAACATGAAAAATTTTATGAAAGATGACTGAAACGATGAAGAAAAACGTGCAATTTAGATTTTTTTAAGAGAAGAAGATTGAAACATTTGAACTTAATTTTAGGTTAGAAAAGGTTGTGATGTAATTATATTTGAGTTTTTTTTTCTTTTGTATAAAAAATGATTATGTTTTAACAGTCTTACAATTGTTGCAACATAAATTATATGAAATGACTATTTTAAAATAAAACTATATTTATAAGGATGTTAATAAAAAAAAAAAAACTTATGAGCAAAATTGAAAAAGTTATAATTGCAAGGAG
>JBBPBS010001171.1:6326256-6347936 GCA_037974835.1 Cicer judaicum | reverse complement strand
AAACACAAATAAAAAATTTACCATTAATAAACATAACAATACGGAATAATATTTATCATCGATACATAAAAAATACGTGATACATAATTGTCATTGTTAAATTTAAAAAATTACGGGATAAATATTTATCATATATAAATATAAAAATATAATATAAATATTTATAACATATATTTTTATATTTATTTTAAATTTGTAACAATGAATCAAAAAAATTGGTTCGATGAATCAGAAAAAATTTCGTGTTCTAAAATAAAGTTGAAGTCACTTGTGTATATAATATATGACTTTCCTCAAATCTTTCATTGTACCATAAGTTTATAATTTCATTAACAACTATGACTTCAACTATTTATGTATCGTTCAATTATTTATGTATTGTTGATCAACTTTCTTTTCAAATTTAATCTAACACTTATTTTTATTATATAATAATTTGATTATGTACATTTTAATCATACAGTATCGTGCGTTGATTATATCAATAATAAAATTAACAATATAACATTATAATTTATTTTAATATTTACACAAAATACTTAATATATTTATGTAATTTCGAATTCAATCAACTATTTAAAATAATATAACAAATTGTTGATATAATATATAACTTATTGTTTATATAATGTTTCGAAATAAAAATTTGGTCTCATATCCAAGGGTCTCTCACTATAAAAAATTCAGATTATAATATTTTGTAAAGCTTACTAAAAAGAAAACAGGATAAATCACACTTGAATGAAAATATTCTTTAGGGATATTTTGGTCAAACAATTAAATACCTCAAGTTTGTCGGTCATTCGTTTTTGCACCTCTGCCTGCATTTGTAGGACTTCCTTTAGTTGAAGAGCACTGATCATTTGCAAATCATAATTATTAATTCTTGATGAATGCTAAAATGGAAATTATTATTAATTGACTTGTTTTACTTACGATATAGAACCAAAATTTGGCAGTATATCTGATATGCTTCTCTTCTCAATCTTTCCTCCTTCATAGATGATCAAGGAACTTAGTTATATTTTCCATTGAATTTGGTATTATTATATTTTTATTTAATCAATACTATAGTAAAAAACTTACTTGTGGTGGACTCTGGAATCAATTTGGAAATCCTGTATTTCTAAGCACATCCAATACAAAGCATATTAGTCATTATTTAGAACCTGGCTTGTAATTCAATTTTCAAGGGAATTGTTTGGTTTTACTTTTCACATTCTTCACATATTTTAAAGTGAAAAGATATTTATCACACATTTAAAATTTATATGGGAAGGGATTATGAGTGAAGAGGAACCTGCAAGTGACTTTTGACGTGATAAATGCTCAATTCAAAAATCCCCATAGCCTTCATTCCCTTCAATATACCCTTTGGTGTTGCCCCTGACAATTAACATCATTAATTATTCAAATAGAACATGCATATAAACATCAACTTCACTTTTTATATTTACTCCAAAAAAACAAACTTCACTTTGTATATAAATAAACCTTCACTTATTTATGTCGCCAAATGTTTGTTTGTTATAGATTATATCATATATTATACATTCAAGCTATGTATGAGTGTCTATATAAAAAAAATTCAAAACCAGATATATTAATAGCACACATAATCATTTGTCAATGTGACCAAGTGGATTCTTTGTAGTCACACGCATTTATGCGGGTGAGGTTCAAAATATGATCTCATTCAAGATCTTTTGAAAATATATCGTAAATTTTATCATAATTAAGTTACACAACTGCGAACTTTTGTGTTTGAATCCATACAAGACATTCAAACTAACAATATCGACATTTATCAGTTGAGTTAGAGCTTAAGGATATATCTTTTGATCGCATGGATCTCAGAATTTGAGTACAAAAAATATTGACACTAAAAGGGTTTTATGGTTTGAGTTAGTCCATCTATATCAATTTAAATGAATGAAATCTAAATTTGGCTTCCAAACATCTCAAACAAAAAAAAGTTCATAAATTTCTTAGATATATTTTTGCAAACACCTCTACCGGTAAAAGCACATTTGTTAGTATTAGTATGATTGATAGTTTGACATATTTCCTTTAAAGAAGATAATAATGGTGATGCAAAGACTTACTATCAGGGCCCCCAAGTCTATTAACAGCCTCCACAAAGCGATCATGGAGTTGTTGTGTCCATCGTAAGCGTTCTTTGTGTGTGGCAGAGCCATGTGACCGAGTAGAACCCATTACAGAACTTTTGGGGTCTCAGAGGCCCAACACATTGAGATACTAATGTTATGGATTATAGTTAACAGAAGGAAAAAACAAGACAAAACACAGTTGTCTAAAGACATAGAATTAACCAACTTGGCGATGTTCACCAAGGTATATTGGCTTCATTAGATTCTACATTTTGTCTTTTGTTGTCGGAAGAAACCATGTTGTATAGTAACATGTCTTTTGATTGGCGAATATGCCTATGATTTTGTCAATGTTCAAGTCAATGAAATTGTTATGAATGATAACATTAGAGTAACATATTCAGAAAAAATGATTGAATATCGACTTATGTAATTTGGGTATGTTTAGATATAAGACAAATTCTCTAACAGAGTAGATTAAATTGAGGCAACCAATCGCTATAGACAGAAATGCAAAATATAGTTTATGATATAACATTATGGTGTTTTTCAATGAATCTATTTGATCTCACTTAGTGGAATAAGGCTTGGTCATTGATGTTTGATTTCCATGCAAACAAATAATAACAAAGTTTTGGGATTAAGATATCGACATCATTGGATCAAGTTTAGACTACTCACATTTTGACTTTGAATTTACTAAAGTCTGAATATAAGTCATCCAATATGGAGAGAGAGAAAAACATAAATAAAAACTTGAGAAAAATTGTTTATTTCTCTCACTAAAGTCACAAACATAAAAGAGTATTACATGAACTTCTCTAAGTAATGTAATAATAACAATGTCAAAGTATCTTTTTCCAGCCATGAAAAACAGCACTTCACTTGTGACAATATATATTCTCCCAGTTGCCTTTGAAATTAGGGTCTAGACCGCCTAATACTGCATGAAGGGCACTTGTATTGCTTTATGCTCTCAGCCTTTGCAGGAGTGATCTTCACACATTTCCCATGATACCACCTCTCACATATATCGCAGCCAATCCAAAACTCATCTGCGTTGTAATTCCCGCCGCAGCTCCCACAAAGTGTTTCGCTGTGCTCATCTTCTTCCTCCTCGTAACCCTCATCTGCTGCAAACTTCGGGTTGCTTTTGACTTGCCCGTCACTGGATCTCTGCAAATAACGGTAAAAAAAACTATGCTGAATCGACTAAAGGAACCAAAGAAACCAGATTGTATAACTAGCAAAGGAAAACACTAACCTTGGCGCTTCCTCGGGATTTGCTTCCACTGTCTGCTGTTGGCTTGTTGTCCTTAATTGGTTTCCTTTCAGTCACGACTTCAAAAACGGTGGGAAGATCGTTGATTAAACTAAACAACCGTTTCCTGCCATAAAGAATCAGCAAAACCATCAATGTAAGAAACCATATGCCAAGTTGAAGCAGACGTTTGAACACAAAATGATACAGTGAACAGATTCAATATAAGATCTGTATATAGCATCTCAATTGCAGTGCTTTGTAAGTTGTAATGGAAGGGAAAGACTCAAGAAGAAAACCACAATAGTCAAATTAGCAGTAATAAATTAGGATAGCATAATAAGAATACAAGAAAGTAGAATCAAATCCTAACTAAGCATGATCAAATTGCATAAAATATTAAAAAACTCAAATTAGAATAACATATAACATAAAAGGAGATTACACTGTTTAACATAACAAAACATCTCATAATAAGAAAAAGAAATTACAACACAGAAATGGTTAAACAATCAACATCATAAAACATAAGCAAGACTATGAATGTCACACTTTAACAACTGAAGAATGCATTGGAGTGAGATTGTTTGGCAGTGCAGGAAACAACTCTAACAGAGTCACTGTCATAGGAGGAGGTAACCGAGGTGGGAACTACAATCCACTTTACCAATCGGTAAGTCGCATGGTTGCTCAATGCTCAGAGTTGCTGGTTAAGGTCAGTGATCATTACACAATAGGTTGAACATGTGAGCCAAGAATTAAGATCGAGGAAACATGAGAATGAAAAAAGGCTGCTCAGATGCAAGAATGGTGAAATGGAAAACACAATTTTTGAAAAAATTGTTTTAACTAAGTGATAGTGTTTTTGACTTATTGAAAACTGACGTGTACTCAGCATGCACTGGGTATGGGTGCTTATCAGACCAGTATAGCATTCAATTTTTGGAATAACCATGCTCCATTGCAAGATAGAATAGAAACATCATTAATATAAGGATGGAATATTCAAGGGTGGAAAATAATAATGCACCAACAACATTGGTTTTATTTATTTTCTGAAGAAAAAAACACAGATTAATATATTGTGTAAAAAAATCATGAATGAACCCAACATCAAAGTCACACCTTTCATGCTGCATCAAACAGTGTTGTCAAATAGCGCTATAGCATAGCGGAATTTGAACATATAGCTTAATTAAATTTGCTAATCTTCTGGACTAGTGATCTCGCTCATAACATAAGAATATGTTAAGGCATCTTTTACAGCAATACAAGGAATCCATGTATAAACCTATCAAGCATCACATAAAAACAAACCACAAAAATTTGAACAACCACCACAAACTCCAATCATAAACCACGGTTTTTAACACTAAACAAGGCGCACAAAAATATAACACAGAACCATAATGAACTTCAATTATGATCATATTCATACATATACATGCATCTCCACCAAAGTTAAACAGATTGTACCTTTCATTGCGGTTAAGACGAGCTCCAAGATAAAAGGCCACCGAAAGCAACCACGAATCACTGTGGACAGCAACAAGTGAAAGCCAGTCCCTACGGTTCATGCCGTCTCTAGCAAAATTGATTCCAAGAGCTGGCTCAGGAAGCTCTGGCGGAACTTCCTCGGCCGGTAGAGTTACTTCCCAGCTTTCATTTGCATGTCCATATAGGCACAAATTGTCCTTATCTAAACAAAACATCAGAAACTTCAAATTAAATGTAAGCACAAATAAACTAACAATCACAAAATCACATAAACTTAAATTGAATGTGACCCTCGCAATCAAATGCCATAAAGTAAAATACAAACAACCCTAGTCAAATTGTAACGTTCCAACAAAATAAGAACCAACCATGCAGCATTATTCACTCAGAATCAAAATACATTAAAATAAAACCAATTTATAACGTAGAAGAAAACACAGAAAAAAAAATAGATCCGATAATACCCTTTACCTGGATCACAGAGGCCGTAAAATTCATCAACATCTGAGAAAAAGTGAAAGCAAAAATACAACAAAAAAAGGTAAGAACTTTGAGATTGAAAGAACGAAAGAAAAAGACCCAGATAAGAATTTTGAGAGATAAAAGTACCTTGAGTGAGAGCACGAACAACAGCAGTTCTACGAGCGCTGTAATCTTTGAAGATCTCTTCAACCGAACGAGGACTAGAAGTCATTTCCATAACCAATTGAGATCTGAGAGAAAAGGATTGGAATTTGGGGAAATTAGATGGAATTGAAGGAAACCATGAGAATGGATCCAAAAGGGTATAAAGAATGAAGATGGTAAAGAAGGTAGAAAAGAGGGTCTGTTTTTCTGTACTACTAATGTGTGTAAATAAGGTAACAAATTCTCTTAAGAGGATTATTATTTTTAGGTTTAGAAATTTTCTAAACTAGATTTGAAATTTAATTTGATTTACCGTGTGATCATTATTGAACGGTTGATATTCGTGATCGATGATAGTAATTTTTATGACATATTTGATATTTATAACCGATGATATTTTAGATTATTAAAAATCGTTAAAAATATATTTTCATAAAATATCTTTATTTGTTTACTAATTGTTTCTTTTGTTATTACTACCACTTCGACACTTTCTTGATAATATATGGATGATTAGATTCAAAATATAATTAATGAATTTTAAATTTATTAAATTAAATTTAAAATATAACTTATTATACAAATCACTTTATTTTTATCTAATAGTTTATATTAGTGATTTCAGTCACTTGTGACTAAAGAAATTATTTCTATAAAAAAAATTGTTAAATTATTTTTTAGCTAGTTTAAACATATTTATAATACACTTAATTCTACTTAACAGTTAGATTCGAAACATAACTATAAATATCGACTATTATTTTAAATTTATTAAAATATGACTTAATATATAATTTGGATGATTTTTATCCTACGGTTGATATTGGAGTCTACTAACACTTGCTATTGTAGAGAAACTATTTCTATTTTGTGACTATTAACACTTGAGAATAATGAGAAACTATTTTCATAAAATAGTATTGTTTATTTGCTAAACTGCTTTCTTTGCTAGTGTTGCTTTCAACACTTTCCTAATACAGATATATAAGTCTATGATATTGAAGCTACACAATTGCCTATATGAACTATTGGTTTCAAGTAATTGGGCCATGCAACCAAAAGTTCACACATGCACATGTCAGCTAAATGGCTTATATGCGAGAAATCTATTAGGTCTTTGTAAAGTTTCTAAATTCTATTTTTGTCCCCATTCAATCCAAATGAAAAACTTCAAAGTTTTTGGATATTATTTTCTGAAACATTTAAAAATCCAGAACATAAAATAAGTCTCTACAATTTTGGAAATAAAAAAAATGTTCTGGATATTAAAAATTGGCGTAAGTATGTAAAAGGTCTATGTTAATATAGATCACTTTAATTTTATTCTTTGTAAAAAATTATTTCAATTTGATATTGTAATTTCAAAGTGTTTTTAATTTTGTCATTGGTCAGATTTTTTGTTGATTGTACAAAATTTAATTATGTGGCAAGCATGGTTAAGCATATTTTTTGCCGACTCACTATTACAAATTTTTATCACCAATTAAACTTTAAGAAAAAAAAAGAAAATACACCGTTAATGTAAACTCCGATATCTAATGAGATTTGAGGAATAAGTAGTTATTTTTAAAAGTTGATTATTAGATAGACATATATACATGGTAACATGATATAAGTTCATATTGTTTATGTGTGAGAAGTTGTGTATGTGTGAGTAGCTGTGTGATTAATGTTGAAGCAAATATGGATTTTTTTTAATGAAAAAGCAGAGATATAGATTTTGGGATGAAGAATTTAATTTCCTTTTAATAAATTTATTTTAATGTTTTATTATTTGTTTTAATAAATCAATTTTTTTTTTAATAAATGATTAATAGATGTTTAATTGTGACTCAATAAAAAATATGTCTAATTACACATGCCACATATTAAATTCTATACACACCAAATTTAATAAGTGACCAAATTACAAGGTCAAATTAAAATAATTTTATTTTATAAATTAAAATTAAAAAGACTCTTATTTGTAAGATTTTTTTTTATATATTTAAGCCTTTAAAAGTTCAGAACCAATTTAATTAATGTCTGAATATTTTGTTTTGAAATAATCCAAATTTTGAGATTGTTATTTGAAAAACTCAAAACTTAATAGTATATCAAATATTTTAAATTTAAAAAGTCTATATAACTCTAGATATTTCAAAAATAAATATTTGAAATAATAAATTTGCCTTGAATTTTTAGACAAGTAAATATTCTAATCCTTTATTTATACATCGGATTTTTTGTTTTAGAAATATCTGCAATATGTTTTTATTTTTGTTAATAAACTTAAATTGTTTCAGGAATAAATAACTTCGATTTTGAAATGTCCTATGCAACATATTTACTCGTAGATTTTACATAAGAGTTGATATTAATTCTTATTAATGTTTGTATATTGTATTAAATGGGATTAATTAATATTGTTTTTAATAAATTGTTACAGATGCTTCCTACACTCTAATGTGTCGTTCTTGTCAAAATCAATTTAAAAACAAAATGATATTGATATTGTTGTTATAACATCAGATATAGAAACGGGGAAAATAGACATCAGTAGAAAATTACTTTTAGATTGTGAAAAGATCCAAGTTCAACGATAACAATTTCTAAAATGTGTAAATGTTCATTCAAACTAAGAGTTAGACCTTTGAAGCAAGGTGATGATGGATAGTTAGTATATGTTGTGAATTTCACAATCACGAGTTAATTGATATTTTATAAGGTCATTTATTTTTGGGATGTATAATGGAAGATGAGCAAAACTTTGTTAATGACGTGACAAATAATAGACTTGCATTGAGACACATATTGAGTACGTTGTATTGGAATTCAATTATGAGTGGTTAGTCCCACATTGACCCAGAATGCGGAATGGAGGCTATATTGGATATATAAAGAGAATAACTCATAAACCTAATGCCTTAAGGTTTTGGGTTGAGATGTGGTGTCTAAGTCTTTTATGAATCCTTGCCCATTGAGACTTGAATCAATTGGATCAAGTCTAGCGGTGGTTAGTTGAAATTCAATTATGACCCGATGTGGTGTTTAAAGTCTCTTATAAATCATTGAGCCTAGTTTGGCGTGGACTAATCGAGTTATTCATTTAATTTGTTAATAGGTTAAATAAGTTTTGAATCCCTATAAATTTGTTGTATTTCACTTTTAGTTCTTATAAAAAATGTCGGACTTAGTCCTTACCAATATCACAATTTTCAATTTTAGTCACTACTTTATGGACTAAATAGAGACTAAAATTGAAAACAATGATTTTTCTAGAGACAAAAAGTGCAAATTTTTTTAATAGGGACTAAAAGTGAAATACAACATTTTTGTAGGAACTAAAAATTTATTAAAATCTTTGTTAATTTAGTTTTTTAAATTAATAGATTTTTTTTATTTGTGTTTAGGATTGAGTTTGCCCGTTAGAAATTTAAAAATATGTTGCAAAATAGTAGAAAAGATTTATATACATGTTGAAGTCACAACATGATAAATGTCATTTTAGAGTAGTATCAACATCGTGGAGGACAAACATAATCATGTTTTGAGGAGATTACTTTGTGTTTGTATTCAGAAAAAGGTATACAACACATTGCTAAAGAATATTTGATAGTTTACTTGGTAGGTATTACCAACGCAATATGTGGTTGCTCAAACAAAACAACACATGAATTACTATGTACTTGTTTGTTGACATATTATAAGATGAGTGACATTGTTATCCTATTGGATGCAATTTATATTCATTAGAGAAAAATATTTATAAAGGACCAACAAAATAACGAAGACTTAAGATCAGAGTTGAACATGTCATATGAGATGGATGCACTGTGGAAACAGTTTTGAATACTTAATAATATTGGCAAAATGACATTAAAGAGTAAGGTACATGAACTTACATTTTTAGATACAACTTATATATGATGTTCATCGTGAACCTTCTTATTTTGAGAATGTGGACATATCTCAATGTTTGACAAATTAATCATCTCAGAAATCAAAAAGCAATCATCTCATAAGTCAGCAAAGCAACTATATCAAAAGTCAGCAAAGGTTTCATCTTAGTAGTAAAGAAAGAAACCATTTCCACACTAAGGAAAACAACTATCTCAACTATTGACATTTTTGAACCAATTTCCTCTATTTAATTATCAATATACCGAGGGCATAGCTAATGTTGAAACATGTGGAAATTGTGGATTTGGCACCATTGCAACGTTACTAGGTTGAGGTAAAAAATCTTGGTTTATAGTATGTCAATAATTTGACAAGAAGATTAGTTAACACTTTGATGTGCATTCTCTATTATTCAAGAGACATGTTGAAGAAATAACGATTTCATTGAAGATATCTAATTTAGACTTTCAAGAGAGTGAAAAATGGATGACCATACTAAAAATGAGGTACCATCAGGGTTCACCTTTGAGGTATAACCTTACTTTGGTGTCATTGTCAAATACATTGCAGTTGACTTTCTTTCTACCGAAGGGTTCACTTAGAGCACTTGATTGTTGTCATCGTTTAATAACCATTGGATTTGTCAACGATAATTATTGAGTGCAAGTATTATTCTTTATGATAATTGTTTGCAGTGTCTAATTGACTTTTTTAATTTTCTAGTAGAAAAATAAAAAGTTTAATGAATGTACATTGATAGTTTAAAAAAGTTTTATACGATTGTCTAATCACATCTCACAATATAGATGTTTGTTGAGATACTTTAAAAATAAGATAACAAAGTACATAATGATAAAATGTGATTAGATTACCATGTAAAAACACTTTAGATTGACAATGGATGGTATATTTTCTCCAAAACATAAGCAAGTACATGGGATTAGCAGTACAATTATTGTGCTATGCATATTCAGATATTCATCCATCATTCATTCATACACCAACTACATGCCTCTCACGGTCGGTCATTCCAATTTGAAAAATACCCGCCCATTTACACCCTCAGGTTTTGTTGCAATTACATGACCAATACAAGCCTCACTAGCAGGTAGCATTAGCTAGACTATTGTAATTATAACAAAAAAATATTGAGTACATCGAAAGAAGTAATCTGTGATTTTGATGGCTGATCATTTGGTTCATGACTCAGTACACTGATCAAACAGTAAAAATTTTCCTCACCTTCTTCATGTTCCTACGACAAACGGGGCATGTGCCAGCTGCCTCGGCTATCCTGTATTGAAAAGATTGGACATATGTCAAAACCATATGGAAGGAACCAGAATTCTTAAGAAATTATCCTTGTTAAATCTTCTGAAATGGGAACTTGCAGACTTGGGCTAGTTTTTATATTTTAGTTAAATACTATGAGACAATATCAGGGGAAAATGATAAGAGAAGTGTATATTTCAGTGGAGGTTTTAAATCGTGATCTCAGTTACTTTGCGGTCATATTGTGATTTTTGACATTGCAGAAAATTGTGGTCAATAGATTTGAACAGTCCCTCTCGCTGCCCGACACTGGTCGCATACCTATGAGTTATTTACTAACAAAATTGCTTCAGGAATTTGGATATGTTTGTTTTGATAACAATGAATTTACCTCGTTCCACATGCAAAACAAGCCACGCAGTGCCCACACGGAAGGAAGAAACAGTCCCGTGGAGCATCAAAACAAATTGCACAAAGACGCTGTGTGTTATTACTGGTTTCACCATCACCTAAAAACTTCCCATCAGTGGAACCTCCGGCGAGAAAGTCAAGATCCTGATCATCCTGTGATAAGGAATCGTAAGATGAACCCCAACTTGAAAGATCGTCATCTTTGTGAGAAAGTAAAGGGGCTCGCTCAGGTCCTGTTCCTTCAGCTCTGGATCCTACTCTATCTTCATGGGAACTCCGAACCTTGTTCAAGAAGTTGCAGGCCCAAAACATAATCACAGTCAGTCCACCTGTAGGGAGATGTAGCTTAAGTAACGTATATAATCATTTAGGATTAATACCGTTGGGTGCTGACTATATAAAGAGACTACCTATGCCAAAAATATATGTAAGCCATCTTGGTCCGTAGTTCAGTTTGACATACCACTCATCATTGGATGTGTTCTGCACCAAAGTAAAGAAAATGTAAATAAACAGGAAAAGCAAAGGAACTGAAATATATATGTCCTCTAAACCAGAACTAGGTTGCCTCATTAAAAAATTTATGTTTCACTTACGATTTTTAAGGATGACTATTTATTTGAAGTAAAGAATATGATAATAATCTTGCCTGTTGAGGACCAGGTGAAACTAAAACAGCTGTGTTTCCATCAGGAAAGAACATGTTTAAACTGCATGGACTACTAGTCAGGGCACATTTGTAGTAAGCATTCGTTGTATTATGCAACAAGGCCCTTACAGTGAGGTTTAAATCCACCTATTCAACAAAAAGAGACCAAAGAAAATAACTAAGAATGACCAATGATGATGAAAAACATAAAAACGTCACCCTACAAATTTATAAATCTGTTAGAATCATATTAAGGTGTCCATGAGTATCGGCTCAAATCCCTTTGCGGATAGTTATAAAACAATCATTAGTGCCACTTTAATGAATAATAATTTTCCTCATTCCCAATTTTTTTTGAAAACAAAATTAAGGTAAAAAAACACCTTGAATGAGAAATATAAGCAAAATCTTATGACAACACTTGCATCAAATGCCAATTTTCCCACATTCAGAACACTCTGATCCAGAATTAGCATTGCTCTAACACCATTTTAATTGAATGCAAGGCCTTTTGTGTAACATTAACTATATGCAAAAAGAGGAAAAATAGAAAATAAGATATTGATCAACCTGTTCTAAATTTGGTTATGAAGCCATAATGTTAATATCATTATGTTCTGGTGTATAAAACACTAACCAACCAGTTCTAAGTTTGGTTTCAATGAACCGAAATTTGCAAGATCTTTGTTTCTTTTGTGGTCAATCTATCAAAGGACTTTGAATGCTAAGACACGGTATTATATGCATACACAGGTTTGAGGGAACAACAAAGGGATATTGGTGGTATGAACAAGAAGAGTAAGTAGTGGAGCAAATGTCATCTGGTCTGACAGTATTTCTGTTGGTGACTAGGTTATGTTCACATTTTAAATCATAGTAACCAAGCAAACTACAGCATCAGAACTTAAGCTTCAATCCACATTTTATAATCTCTGAATATTTCATCTTTCTGCATTGAAAAAGAAGAGGTCCAATAACTTAATATCAGTTTCACCCATTTTAAGGATATTTTAACAGAAACTTTTGTTTGTAGATTTCCCAATATGAAAAATAAACACATCACCGCTTCATAATCAATGAAAACTTTTGTTTTTAGTCATTCTTGAGATCATATTAATTATGGCAACTACAGGAGCAAGTATGGTATAGAAATATGAAAATACCTCCACCTGCTCTTCCAAATTACCCAGTGCCACATAATAACTTGATGACCTGAATATTTCTTGCGTAATCATACCAGTTCCTTGAAGAAGAAAAAAAAACATCAGTATATGACTGACATAAAAACATACAGTTTATTTTATCACTTTCTTACCTCGGATCACATTCCAAGACAGAGTCGTATTGGGATATGTTGGATTCTCCAGCCACACTGAGAGGCTTTCTGCTCCTGCAAGCAGAGACACAAAAGTAACATGTTCACTTGCTAAATATACCATAGCCAGCAAATTTTTGGTACATCCTTAATAATAGCTACATGTAATGTAAATATGCAGAAACTACAATGGACTTGAGCTTCATGATAACTAAAATAGGGAGCACATTGCATATTTGCAGTGCTACTTGCAAAAATGTTACAATCTAATTGTAATATTTATGACTGATGTAACTCGGGCATAGAGCTAAGGTCTTAAAAATAAACTTGAACGAACTCTCTCCTCTCTTACAACTATGTGTTCCGTTTCGTGATATAAAGTTTTTACATGTTATGTTATCTGTAAATGGATTATGGAATATTATCAGTATATTCCACCTCAAAGTTAAACTAAGATCTGCTCCATTGTGAGTATTTAGAGGTTGTTACAGCTTACATATTGGAAAAACACAGAAAACAAGTCCTGCCAATAAAACTCTGTCAGATTTGTTTTGTTCAGTAAGAGACTGCATCTAAAAAAGAAGAGACATTTCTGTAAGAGACACAGAAGGACTGTAATAAATGGATACGCCATAGCAAGAAGTAAAACCCATCTAAATAGTGCCAATAAGATTCCAAAAGAAATATCTCTCAGCTAATATTATTAGTGAAGCCAAACAAAGAGAAACGGAAGTGAAAAAGAAACAACGAAGAGAAACTTCTAATCATATATTTTCTACCACAAGGAAACCTACCACATGATTAACATACTATAGCACAACAAATCCAAAAATCAGGAAACCTACCACATGATTAACAGACTATAGCAAAAACATTAACAAAAAAACACATTCCACTCCAATAGAGATCAAAGAGAGCTCTTAAACAAGAAATAGCTCTATTGAAGAAACTCATTACATATCAAGTAAAAGCCAAAAATTAAAATAAAATACAAAGGCGTCATAATTAGTAAGTGAAACTGAAGCCCAAGGAATTTGTTTATTCTACCTAATTTGCGTTTTATTTGAGTTGAGGGTTGTGCGATTCTTGTTTTTGTGATTTTCTAATCTGATCTTGAAGTATGCAGTATGCTACCCAACTCAGTAAATTTGTGAATTATTTTCGGTGGTTTATCAACTCAAGCTTCAGATTTCATCCTTTTTTATTTAGTTTTATTTTGCTTCATATCAAATGTGATTTTAGTAAAAATGAGATATTTGGTAACTTTGAATCAAAATTGTTTTTGCCTCCAAACTTCGGTTTGGCTAAAGTGATAAAAAGTAGCTTTTGCATTAGATTGGAAACATTCAAACATGAATCACTTCACTTCAAATTCAATTTAACCAAATCAAATTCATTCAAAATCATGCTTGTCAAACGCAGATACAAACACACACTAAGTGACAAGTGAATATAGTTGCACGAGAAACAAATTGACATTAAATGAAAAGAGAAACCGCTGAAATCTCAAGTAGAAAAAATACCTTCTGCAATTACAAGATAAAGAGCGGAGCTCTCAGAGCTTAAGCTATATGAAATATTTAATTCAGACCCTCTATTCAGATAATATTTCCATTTCTGAGGAAGACATAAGAAAAGGGTGTTAGTTAAATCACAGGAAATGTGAGGGTTCAGTAACAAGATCAAGTATAAATGCTTTCTGTATTGCATCAGTAGAAGTCCAAATGACAGGAAAGGGTAAATTACATATACTTGCCTTATCTGAGCCATAAGGAATAGATATATTACGAGTTTCTGTCCAAGTGGAAACGACATCAAGAGGTGGATATTTATATGTACCATAAAGAATGAGTCCTGGCTTTGCCTCTAAGTTTTCTACCTAATGTAAACAAATCCAGATTAAAAAAACTTAATATAAAAGTTGCACAAAAACAGGATTAGGTTGCAAAATGATTGAAAAACTTACTACAAAAGGCAAACAGATTTAAAAAAAAAAGATAAAAAACTTACAACAAAAAGAAAACAAATAAAAAAACAACAAAACCATACAGTTATTAAAACTGACCTTCACAGATTGCACAAACACAGCATTAGGTTGCAAAATGATTGAAGAACATGGACCTAAAACCACGCTCATTGACCCATAAACACCCACTATTATTGTCACCGCAACTGTAACATTACACAATAATCTCATAACTAAAAAAGTGCAGCATATAAAATGCATTCAGAGCTCAGACCAACTATGTTAGAACTTGTAAATGGACAAAATGAAGTATAAAGCATCTCATTGAAATTACTAAAAATACATTGCTAATGTACAAGCCTCACCTCAAATATACAGTTACAAAATTATAGTTATAGTTACATGTCTAACTTATCCAACTGTCATAACTAACTTAACTGACATGTAATTACATTTGCCTTATGACTAATTTAGTATGAGCTAATAAATTGTCTCCACTACAATACAACAGCAATTTCATTATTTTTTACATAAATCTGAGCAAAATTAGCAGTAATTGTGTTGAAAAGGAAAATTTCAGTTTTGTATTGTAGTAAGAAATGTAAAACGAAGAAATTGAATTGAAAGGAAAAATCTGTTACCGAAGAACCAAAAGCTTAAAATAACGGCGAAGCAGGAGCACTTATCATCCCTAACAATGGCGGAGTCGTCGACGATACTCCAGTAGGTTCTCCCGTAGGTGATACTGACGCGGCGAGAGTCGCGTGGAGGGTCAGGCGACCTGGATTGAGATTGAGTGGCGGTAGAGGAATTTTGGTATGACAGCGAAGGTTCAGCGTTGGGAGCGGAAGAAGGAGGAGTGGAAAGTGGTTCTGACATTGTAGAGAGAGAAAGAGAAGAAGTGAGAGAGAAGGCGTGGAGTGAAGAAGGGCCATTGAATTGAATTGAAGGTTGCTTTAGTGTTCAACTGCGAGTCTTGTTTGTTGGAAAAATGTTGAATTGGAATGGTTGTTGGTTGGGTTCAGACTTTATTAACTGATGAGTGATGGTTATATAAGCTATTATAATAACTATTTCAAATTAAGTAATGCAAAACTATATTACTCGCATATTGATGTCCCTTTATTTAGTATTTAATTTAATTTTTTAAATTAAAATATTAAAATATTTCATATTTTATATAAAAGAAAATTTAAATTAACATTTTTTCTCTTATTTATCAACTCATTAAAAACTTTCTTTTTAAAGTTACTTCCAATTTCTCATTTTAACCAAAAATTACTTTTTTTTTATTTAAGTTAATTTCGAAAAGTTAAACAAATAATACAATTCAAATTAACATTTCATTATAAAAAAACATGATTTTTCTAACAAACAGTTTGAAAATTATTATATTCGATAAAAATTTGATTCATATTTTACGATTCTAATTCTAATACATATAAGAAGATTTAGTTGTTATATAATATATAATTACCATAAATGCTTTCCGAGTTTAAATATGCTTGTTATCGTTATAAGATTTTGATTATTTTTTATCCATATAACAATTGTATTTGGTTTAAGTCTGATAAATATAAAAATGATGTGCATTTAGTCCTAAGAGAATTAACTTGAGTTGGGTACGTTTTTTTGTCCTGCATAGAGTTGAGTATGGTATACCAAAAACAGAAACTAATATATATACCCATATGAAAATTAATTTGCAGCCCATACAATAGGAAACTAGGATGGCAATGGGTAGGGTACTATAGTATCCATACCCATACCCGCAGTTTAAAAAAATATTCATACCCGTGTTCGTACTCTTAGGTATCAATTTTAAAACTCGTACCCTTACCCTTTGGGTACATAAATGCCCGTACCCATATCCATTACCCACGTTTTAACTAAAATAAATCGATAAATAAATATTATTTTGTGATTAAATTTAAAAAGGATAAATATTACCTATAGTCCCTTAACTTAATTTCAGTTAACGTTTTAGTCTTTTATCTTTTTTTTTTCTTCCCAATTTAGTGCTTTATTTTAATTTTAAGTGACAATTTAATCTTTTATGTTTTAAAATGTTAACAATGTTATCCTTTTTTTTTTAGAAAAATTCAAAAATTCATCAAAAATTTCAAACAAAACTCATAAATTTAGTTATATTCTTTAATATAAAATAAACTTTATCAAATTTGTAACTCAAATCTTCAAATAAACTCATATTTGTCATTCTTTATTTGATGTTGTTAGAGATAAAAATATGAGTTTATTTAAATATTTAAGTTATAAATTTGAAGAAATTGCATTATATTTAGGATGATAATTAATTTTATGGGTTTTGTTTGAAATTTTTGATGAATTTTTTGAAATTTTACACAAAATAAGGATAAAATTGTTGACATTTTAAAGCATAAAAAATCAAATTGTCACTTAAAATTAAAATAAAGGACCAAATTGGAGAAAAAAAGATAAAAGACTAAAACGTTAACTAAAATTAAGTTAAGGGACTATATGTGGTATTTATCCATTTAAAAATTATCCAAATATCATAAATTAAATCATAAAATATTATAAATCAAAATATTTTCTAACTCAAAACATTTCAAGTGAACACTCGTTACAATACACATTCAAATATCCATAATAATATTTTATGAAGTTGCAAGTCTTACGACAATATTATTTGAGATCAGTAAAAATAATTTATAAGTTGCAAGTATAATTATAAAGACACAATTAATAAGATATAATTCTTAGTTATAAAGTCACAATTATTTAACTATTCATCATAATCAAATTCTTAAAAAGTTTGCAAACGTTTATCTTTTGATTTGATTATAAATATTGTAATGGTCCAATGATATTAAAAGATATTAACACATAAAGGAAAACAATTAATTAAACTAAATATTAATATAATAAATAAATAAATAAATAATATATTTATATAAATGCGGGTGCTGGTGCGGGTGCGGGTGCGGGGTGGGTACTATAGTACCCGTACCCGTACCCATATCCGCTTAATTTTGCGGGTAATTACCCGTCCCCGTGCCCATACCTATTATGCAGGTTTTTACCCTATCCATTGTGGGTTTTTTTTGCAGGTATCCACTAGGTCTGAGTCTAATTGCCATCCCTATAGGAAACCAACAAATATACCCATATGAAAATTCAAAATTGTTCTTAATTTGAAAAAAGAATTGAAAATCGTACTCCTCACAAAATTTCAAACGTAATCCTAAAAAAGTTGGTTTTAATTTTGTTAGAACATAAAAGTATTCCTGACATATTAAAAACATAATTTTGAGTTTGTTGAAAGAATTATTTTTTATTATTTTGATAGGAGGAATAAAATGTGTGGTTTATATAAAATAAAAAAGGGATATAATTTTAGAGATATGGAAAATATATTCAAATATCTGAAATTTGTTTGGTAGAATTGTATTTACTTTATAAACTTTTTTTTTATAGATTTGCCTTGTAAACTAGTTAGTTATTGGTATCCATAATTTTTATTAAAAGGAATTTAATTCGGTCTTCTAGAGTTTATAATACTTTTTTGTTAGTAAAAAAATATGTATTCATTCAATTTAAAAGAATACGTGGAAGACAATACAAATTTAAAGTTGTTAATAATTAAAAGGGATAAATATGCGAATAAATTTGCAACGTCCAAGTTAATAGTATGTAACAGTCAAATGTTGGATCTTTTGAGGCTTTGCAACAAATCTTGAACAAGAAGACGATGCAATTGATAATAATGAAGGTTGCACAAATAAATTCTAAAACGTGTGTATCACACTAAGTTTTAGGCTCGATTTGTTCTATATATATTATATATTTTTGATACAAACGAGTTAACTGACGAATCTCTTTCATGATACTTTGGAATCTTTGAAGTGAATTACACATTCACATCAAACATATTGATCAATGATAGTTTACATAATAAAGTTCGTTCATTTACTTTCGTACACTAGAGAAAAGAAGAAATGATTCAAAAATATTTTTGACAGAAATTTGACTTGTGTAACATAAAAATCGTGTTTTTGAAATTCGTGTTCTTATTTCTACCTATAAAGTGTCTCTATTTATGGAGAAATTCACACTAATTAGTGAAAGAAAACAACTCTTGTTATTAAACAACTCTTGTTGCATTAGTTTGACGGCTAACAAATATTAAACTCAAATATTGCAATAACTTAAACAAATGATACATTAATTAGTTATTTAATTTCGCTACATTAATATAACTATTAGAGAATTTGAAATATATATTTTGGAAGGCTAAATTACATTTGCGGTCCCTTAACTTAATTTCAAGTAACGTTTTGGTCCTTTATCTTTTCCCTAGTTGGTCATTTATTTTAATTTTAAGTGACAATTTGATATTTTATGTTTTAAAATGTCAACAATGTTGTCCTTTTTTTTTACAAAAATTCAAAAAAATCATCAAAGTTTTCAAATAAAACCAATAAAATTCATTATCATCTTCAATAAAATACAAATTTAATCAAATTCATAACTTAAATCTTAAAATAAACTCATATTTTCATTCTTTGTTTGATGTTGTTGGAGATGAAAATATGAGTGTATTTGAATATTTGAGTTATGGATCTGATAAAATTTGCATTATATTGAAGATGATTATTAATTTTATGGGTTTTTGTTGAAAATTTTGATGATTTTTTTTGAATTTTTGTATTAAAAAAGATAACATTGTTGAAATTTTAAAACATAAAATATCAAATTGTCACTTAAAATTAAAATAAATGACCAACTCAGAAAAAAAAGATAAATGATTAAAATGTTATCTGAAATTAAGTTAAGGGACCACATATGTAATTTAGTCTATTTTGGAAATTCCCCTTACAATTCCCAACCATTTCCAAAATATATCTATATTTGTTATTCCGAAAATATCATGATTTCAGATAAAGATATTTTATGATTTGAAACATTACTTAGTAAGTTATATTTTTACTCGTCTACGAATAAATTGGTAAACAAGTTTTGAACCAACTATTCATTAGAACAAGTAAGCATAACATACACATACAATCTCAGTACATTGATCGAATATAAATGACACATTTGACAAAACCCTAATATCATTTTCATGAGAATTTAAGAGTTAAGCCATTGAACTCTATGAAGTGGTCTACTTCATTCTCATATAAGTAAGACTATATTAGAAATACATGTTATATGTTCATTAAGAGGAAACATTGCCCTACCACATTAATTCTTATGGTCAAAGTACTTTTTTCCTTTGAGATGCATTTATTGTTAAATACTTTAATCGCTCTAATAGTGTATTTTTATAATTAAACTCAAGACTTGATGTTACTCAAATGTGAGTTGTTCATTTTCACCATTGGTGATTATATAGAATGAGTTTGTATCACATCTCTAATGATATCTTCAATGACATACAATTAACAAACATCTCAACTCTCACATACACAAATTTTTATGTCATTTTACCTTTTACTATATTTAATAAGCATCTTAATTTAAAAGTTGTACGCATTAACTATATATATTGTCACATTGAACACATTAAATATATATTGTCATAAACTAACAAAGAATGATGATCAAAATTTTTCATAATTAAATATCATAAGGTGGGTTTAACCCTGTAAATTATTTACGCCTTAACAAATAAGAATTCATTTCCTTTCAATTAAAAAAACAATTTCTTCATAGTTATATTATAACTAATACATGCATCATGAATTTTATTTGTTAATTCAAATTTCATATAATTTAAATATGTTCTATAGTAAATTCAAATAAGTATCACAATATAAAATAAACAATAAATAAAGTTATGAAGACTTTTACTTTCTTCATGAACATTTGTCAATTTACAACAATTTTAAAATATATACCCTGATCATTTTTAATATTAAAATAAGCAAAAAATTCACCGAAACTTACTTACTACCGCGCACATATAATATAAGTTCTAACTTGACAATTCTAAATTAAAAACTTCTTACATGAAACTACAATATTGTTAAAAGATGAACTTGATATTTATAATAATTTATATGCACACTCCTTTAAAATAATACAACACATGAGTATGCATCATAAACCAAAACGAAGTACAGTGAGGTCATGAAAACACATGAATAACCATTTCTAATGAACTTTTCAAAGCCCAAAACAAGTTTTGCAAATGATGACAAATTATTTACGACCTACTTCAAAGCATCGTGTATTTTCTCCAAAGTAAACATTATTTAAACCATAAACCTTTGGATTTCTCTACTTATGTTTTATTTAAATCACATGACATATTTTAGAATCAATTGAAAGTATTGTTATTATTTTAATTTTTGTTCCATTCTATGCATGTAAAAATTTAAAAATATACACACGACACTGAACTCCAGCATCCTAGCAAATAATATTTAAGAATCAATTGACAAATTTTAATGCAAAAGTGACATTTAAAAAAATGTTTTTATATAATCAAAGTAATTGAAATATTCAGGCTTCCATACATGTAATGTTGATGTCAAGATTTTTTGATTAAATCTATCGAACTGAATCACACCGCACAAGCCAGAAATCAAACAAATATTATACCGAAATGATAGATAAAACAACGTTGTAAAGATGAAACTAAAAAAATAAAAAATAAAAAACAAAATATAAATAAAAACCACTTAGTTTACTAAAAAGAT
>JBBPBS010001171.1:6313700-6326194 GCA_037974835.1 Cicer judaicum | reverse complement strand
AAAAAAAAAAAAAAAAAAAAAAAAAGCAGAAATGTGATTTCAAGTCAAAAGTAACTCTAAATCACCGATATTTATTGCACAAGAACAATAAAACATTTATAGGAATGACAAGACTCGTGTATAAGAACTGTTTGAATTACACCATATTAAATAGTTTGTTCATATATTTTTATATAATAAATTAATACACATTCTTTATTCTTTTAAAAAATATAACTAATAAATTTATGAATTATCATTTTGGTGTCCAAAAAATATTTTATGAATTTGCTAGTTGTTGCTCTTTCTCTTTATTTTTACATTATGGTAGTAGTTGATACTTTAGATATAATTTACCATATTTTTGTTGATAATAAAAATTATATCTAATATTAGAAACCTAAATAAATTGTTATTATTTTTAACATTTGATATCAGAGTCTGTATTTTCCTAGTTTGTTTTTTGAATTATATATATATATATATATATATATATATATATATATATATATAATATTTTTGTTATTATATCAGTGTGTTTTGAGATTATATTAATTCACACGTTCGTTATGTACACTCATCTGATATAGCACACCATATGAACACGGTTTGTTCTCATCTCTTCCAAAAATAGAGAAATTAGTCAATAAACTTAATTACACAACTCACTATAAATAAACATTTTTGTAGTAGTTACAACAAACAGGTAAACACTTCCATAATTAGCTTTCTAATCCCCTAGGGTTTTATAATAAATATCTTAATTTTCAACCAATGAACAAGCGTCAAAGATTTGTTACCTAGAACGTAGCTCAAGAAACATCCTCGTCAAAATTAATGTATTATACACTATAAAAGACCGAAGAAATTATATTAAAGAGTAATGTGGTTGATCATAATCCATTTTATTGTGAATCCTTCATAAACTTGATTAATTTCATATAAGATTGTATATCATAATAATTCAAGACCTTTATCCCACTTGGTCATAAACCTTTGGTGGCTAGATTCAATGTCGAAAGAGCTTTTTGTTGATTCAAGGATAAAAGGTCACCAAAGAGAGCAACATAATATGAGAAGGTTCGAAATTAAAAAGTTTTTGGTAAGAAGTGGATGGATGCTTGTGGGTGCTTTCAAGAGAGGGTGGTATAGAATAAGGATGAACCTCAATTTTTGATGTCAATTTAGCAATAATGTTGGACTTTTATGATGATGCTTGTTTTTTGTACAACACAAACACTTGTACGGTTGATAAAGTCACCAATATATATATCACTCCTCCAATAAATAAAGACAAAAGTGCTAGATTTATAGGGTTTTTAGTTTCTTCTATTTGTCATGATAATTATGTTAAGAAGATTGTAATTAAGGGATATCAATGTTTAATTATATATAACATTTGGTGTCAACTTCTATATTAAGTTAAAGAAGATAGCTATACATGTAGAACATGTTGAACAATGTAAGTGTGTGTTTGGTTCTATATGTGAATTAACTTCTCCACGCATTGAAATTGGAATTTTAATATATATTTTAGTTTTGTTGTGAATTTTGATATCGGTTAATCAGATCACAATTGTGTTGTGATATTGTTGCGAAAGTCTCTTATATATTTATATTGCACAAACAATTGAGATTTCAAACCAGAATTTAAACTATATTGACGTACCGCATATAACTATTGTTAGCATATTTTTATTGTTATTATTATTAGAGAAATAAAAGAAGAAAAAAATGATCAAAGTGTTTTATTGAGAAGGAAAAATAAAAGAGATTCTTAAATCCTTAAGGAAGCTTGCAATAATACCGCACAAAAGTAGAAGAAAACGTGATGGCAATAGTGAGAAAAGGACAAGAGAAGAAAAATGTCGGTAGTGGTAATATTTGTTGAATGATGTTATTTATTGTTAGTAAGAAGACTTTGATATATACATAATTATTACGTTAGAAGTTTTTACATGATTTTTATTTTTTTAATTTGAGGAAAATTTGTTAAGTTAAAAATTATATTTAATTATTTCATATTTAATTTTTTTTTAATTATTTTTATTATATAAAATCGTATTTTTATTTGACCATTTATATGCATAATTAAAAAAAATATTTTATATTATTAAAATAATTATATCTGATTTTTCCGACATTGTCATCATTAATGTATTAAATGTAATGCGATTTGAAACTTGAATTCATAGTCACTTCTAAATTGCATATTCCCAATAATTAATCCTTCTATATGTTATTTTTTTTAATTATCAAACAAGTATCTCAATCCTCAATCATATGTCTATCGTGTCTCTGTTAATTAATGTTAACTTTTTCATTTGTTTCACTTGATGGAGGGATAACAAAACTCGTTGAATTATGAATCCTTCTATTGAGATCTCAAATTAATTTTGCACCCTATTTTTTATCATAAAAAAATTGAAATCTATGAATAACTTGATCCATTACCCCATGTTCTCTAAAGAAATCTCTATTAAGTGTGGGAGCTATATCATTTTTTTTTCCTAATATGTACAAACAAATAATGATAATGGTTTTTTAAGAAACCAAGATATATTAATATTAATTATTCAAACAACAAGTGACCCACCAAATAAGAAAACAACATAGTAAGAATCTATATTATTCTCCATCATTAGTAAACCAATTTCTAATATGTATAAGTAAAATAGTCTTGTAATTACTTTTCATTATTATACTTTATTTGATTGAATGATATGATTTATTAATTCGATGACAAACATTAATTTGTACATACCGCAAGACTTATCTCCCATTTATATACTATAGAATTAGACCATTAAAGAAGTACAAAATATCATTAAATAAAATATTGCACAAAAATATAAACAATCTCTTACGTTATTATTTTGTCAACTGATTCACTTAATCACTAAAAAGTTGTTGTTTTTATTTTTTTTTTATTTTTTTATCAATGTTAATTAATTTTTGAAATAAATTTTCAATTTTCAATCGGCAAATTAATGCCTTTGCCAGTTTTTTTTTTCTAATGACATGATGCTTATCCAATCTTCTTATCAAATTATCTCGAACTCTTTTGTTTTCTTATTCAGAAGTATACATCATTTTGACAAAATAGTTTGTATACAATTATCATAAAATTAATACTTACATGGCTTAAAAGTGACAGTAGTAGATCTGTATCCAAAAAAAAGTGTAGTCGACAAATAATATCTCGACAAATCATTACAATGTTGGAATACAATCCCTATAACCTTATGTTCAATAATCCATGCCAATTACATGATGAATAATCAAAGGCGGAAGTGTACCTGTGGGAATTGTCATTGATGAAATCCTGGGATGATGATGGTAAAGCCAATGGGTTGGGTGATCTTCCTCAACAAAACACCCTAAAGACCTTGCTCTCTTGATGGGGATAGAGAGAACCAGAGAGTTTTCTCTTTTAGGGTTTGTGAAATTGAATAGTCTTGTTGTGTTTGCCTTGGGGACCACTACCCCTATATAAAACTATTATTAGTTATATCCCAAATTGCAGTATTACTAATTCAGCACCTCATTAAATTAGAAACCGCCTGGTATCTACACTATTAATTTTCATAATTATTATGCTCTTTAGCCATAAACTATTATATATTATTTGACCCCTAGTTTATTGGCTAATTATATAATGACCCTAACACACTTTATTAATTAATTACATATGTGATCCATAAATCTTACAATCTCTCACTGGTCACACATGTATCCTTAGGAGTGTGTTAGACTTTATGACGTCAAAAAATGTCATTATAATTACATTGAGCCTAATCCAAATTGTCTCGTCCATTAATTGTATCAGAACATGGAATCAAAGAGGCTTTCGTCATAATAAGCATAACTAAACCCATCAATGATCACCCACACTGACACAACTAAATGACATAGACCCATTATGAAAATTATAGTATGAAAATTACATGAAGTTGGTCAATGCATGTCAATTTTCAACTGGTCCTACTTTACCGAATGAGATCATACCATAACTTAAATGTACAAAGTAACCAAAACTGAATATTTTAAACTTTATTTCTGATCAGAAAATTCAAATACAATGTATTTGTATTTTACAATTAAACATAGAACATAAATTACATAATGGACGAAACTCCCACTAAAATCAAGATCCCTCAAACTGTAGCACACCCATGTGAGCAGTATGCTCATGAAAGACCTTGGGTGGTAGACCTTTAGTGAGCGGATCCGCAATCATGGAGTTTGTCCTTAAGTGTTCTATGGATATCTGTCCACTTTGTACCTTCTCTTTAACAACTAGGAACTTAATGTCAATGTGCTTTGACTTGGTTGAGCTCCTATTATTGTTAGAATACAGGACTGCTGATCTATTGTTACAATACAATTTGAGTGGTCTTTCAATCCCTTCAACTATTTTCAGCCCCGTGACAAAATTTCTCAGCTAAATGCCCTAGTCAGATGCCTCATGAATTGCTACGAATTCTGCTGCCATGGTTGATGAAGCAGTAAGACCTTACTTGGCACTACGCCAAGAAACTGCTCCACAGCTAACAGAAAGACATAGCCTGAAGTCGATCTTAAGCTGTCTTGGCATCCCGCAAAATCCGAGTCAGAGTACCCAGTGATCTCTAACTGGTTTAACCTCCTATATGTGAGCATGTAGTTTCTTGTTCTCTTCAAATATCTCATGAACCTCTTGGCTGCTTTCCAATGGTCAAGACCTGGATTGCTTAAATATCTGTCTAAAATCCCTACTATGAACGCTATGTCTGGACGCGTACATACTTGGGCATACATAAGACTCGCTACAGCTGAAGCATAAGGGATCTTTTGCATTTCTTGAATTTCCAAACTTCCCTTAGGGCACTGTTTGAGACTAAACTTGTCTCCCTTCGCAACTGGGGTGTCCCCTGGTTTGCAATCCTGTAACCCAAACCTTTTGAGAACCTTATCGATATAGCTCTGTTGTGACAATCCAAGAATACCTCGAGATCTGTCTCGGTGTATCTGAATTCCTAATACAAAAGAGGCGTCACCAAGATCTTTCATCTCAAAATGCTTTGATAGAAATTTCTTAGTTTCGTGCAACATGCCTATATCGTTAGTGGCAAGCAGTATGTCATCAACATACAAGACCAGGAAAATATGTCTGCTCCCACTGAACTTATGATACACACAATCATCAACTGTATTCATCTCAAAACCAAATGAGAGAATTACTTGATGAAATTTATGGTACCATTGACGAGAAGCTTGTTTTAGCCCATAAATGAATTTTCTTAGTTTGCACACCATATTCTTTGGGTCTCCCAACACAAAGTTTTCTGGCTGCACCATATAGATCGTCTCATCAATGTCGCCATTGAGAAACGTTGTCTTTACATCCATTTGATGAAGCTCCAAATCAAAGTGAGCAACAAGAGCCATGATTATTCTTAAAGAGTCATTCGATGAAATCCGAGAGAAAGTCTCTTTATAATCAATCCCTTCCTTTTGAGTATAGCCTTTAGCTACAAGACGTGCCTTATATCTCTCCACATTACCATTGGAATCCCGCTTGGTTTTAAAAATCCATTTGCAACCAATGGGTTTCACTCCTTCAGGCAATGGGATAAGTTCCCAAACTGAATTGTCTTGCATAGACTTATACTCCTCATTCATTGCTTCGATCCACTTATCTAATTGGGAATCTTGCATGGCTTGATGAAAGTTGATCGGGTCGTCTTCCGTCATGCCAACATTTTCCTCTACTTCATTGATAAATACTACATAATCATTCGAAATAGCATTTTTCCTTTCTCTAGTGGATCTCCGCAATGGAGCTGGCTCTTGAGGCACTTGTTCTTGAGGATCTTGAATTTGATCTGGATTTTGTTCTTCCTGAACAACCAGATCATCTTGAGTTTGTTCAATAATGGGAAAGTCAACTGGTGGAAGAATCAGTTCTGAAATTATTACTGATTCTTCCTCAAAGAAAAAATCTTTCACCTTAATCTTCCCCCCAAACTCAATATCCTCAAAGAACGTTGTCGTTCCCGTCTCAAAAATTGTTCTCAATTTTGGATCATAAAATTTATAGCCCCTTGATTTTTCTGAGTACCCTATAAAATAGCTGCTAATTGTTCGGGGTTCAAATTTCTTTTCATTCGGCCTATAAGGCCTTGCCTCAGCTGGAGATCCCCAAACATAAAGGTGCTTCAGACTAGGCTTACGCCCAATCCAAAGCTCGTAACGTGTTTTAACCGCTGCCTTAGTTGGTACTCTATTAAGAATGTATGCTGTTGTTTTTAATGCCTCTCCCCAGAGTGACTCTGGCAAGGTGGAATGACAAATCATACTCCTTACCATATCCTTAAGAGTCCTGTTTCGTCTTTCAGCTACACCATTCATGCTGGGTGACCCCGACATAGTGTATTGTGGGACGATTCCACATTCCTCTAGGTATTTGGCAAATGGTCCCAGACGTTGTTCACCTGAACCGTCATATCTGCCGTAGTATTCACCACCACGATCAGATTTGACCTTTTTAATTCTCTTATTAAGTTGATTCTCAACTTCTGCCTTAAAGGATTTGAACACGTCTATTGATTGGGACTTTTCGTGAATTAGGTAAAGGTAGGCATATCTAGAATAATCGTCTATGAATGATATAAAACATTGTTGACCATTCCAAGAAGGAGTTAGAAATGGCCCACAGATGTCCGTATGTATCATTTCTAAGACGTCTGTAGCTCTATATGCGCCTAATTTCTTATCTTTAGTCTGTTTTCCTTTAATGCATGCTACACAAACGTTAAAGTCTGTGAAGTTAATGGGATCTAAAATTCCATCTGACACAAGTCGTTCAACTCTATTTCTAGAGATGTGACCTAGACGCTTGTGCCAAAACACTCCTGAATTGAAATTGTCAATTTTTCGCTTAGTACCACGTGATTCCACACTCAAGGTTTCATTATAGTTAGCCACAGTTTCCAACAAACAAAGATTATCATAACCAGAAAGTAAACCGGTTCCAACAACATTCGAATTTAAAGACAAAGTAAATTCTTTATTCCCGAATGAACAATAATATCCTGATTTGTCCAAATAAGAAATAGAGACCAAATTCCGTCTAAATGACGGTACAACAAAAGTGTCTTCTAAATCCAAATAATGACCGGAACTTAATAATAATCTAAATTTTCCTATGGCTTCAACTTCTACCTTCTTCCCATCTCCTACATAGATGCATCTTTCAGCATCACTTGGCTTTCGGAAGTTCAGGCAACCCTGCATTGAAACACTGATGTTAGTAGTTGCACCAGAGTCTAACCACCAAGTGTTTCCAGGTACTGAAGCTAAATTAACCTCAGAACAGACCAAAGACAGAATCATATCTTTCTTAACATGCCAAGCGTGATATTTGGCACAATCCTTCTTCACGTGTCCAGAACTCCTGCAGAAGAAGCAGTTGTTGTCCTTAGTCTGCTTCTTTTGTTCTGGACCCTTAGCAGCAGCTTTGTTCTTGGGCTCCTTAATTCTTTTCCTTTTGCCCTTGTCTTTAGAGATGTTAGTAAAGTGAGCGCTTTCAGTCCTATCTTGCTTCAGCCTGTCCTCTTCTTGCACACATAATAAAATGAGCTCATTAAGAGTCCATTTCTCCTTTTGACAGTTATAAGTCACCTTAAACTGATTGAATTGCAAAGGAAGAGACAACAATACTAAATGAATTAGTAAGTCATCTAACAACTCAAGCTTTAGTCCTTTAAGCTTAGAAGCAATGTTGGACATCATCATAATGTGCTCTCTTATATTTCCCTTGTCTTGATACTTCATGGAAATTAAATTCTGAAGCAAAGAACTTGTTTCAGCCTTATCACTTTTTTCAAAGCGTTTTTCCATCTCAGCAAGGAAATTTTTAGCTGTAACTATCTCATCCGAGACAGCACCTCTAAAGATCTCAGGAATGCCACGCTTTATGATCATAAGACTTATACGATTTGAGCGATCCCATTTCTCATACTCTAATTTTTCCTCAGAAGAACTAGAGTCCTTAGGAGTAGGGGGTCGTTCAATTCTTAATGCAAGGTCTAGATCCATGCAGCCAAGAACGATCAGAATGTTCTCTTTCCATTCCTTAAAATTTGTCCCATCAAGGACAGGAATAGAACTCAAATTTGCAGATATGGAAGTAATAAATGCTATGGGAATTAAATAAAAAACGAAACTTAGAAACTCACATTATAGGAAAATAAATCAATAAATAAATAAATACATATGTTCAAATCATGGAATTTAACCCATCTCAAGATACCCGGTGCACCATTGATGATGTCAAGTCTTTGGACAGTAACACCAACTGCTAGTGGTACTCTTGTTGCAAGGATCAAATATTGACAATAAGACATGTCAAACAATAAACCTTCCTTTGGGCCGATTTACTGCTCACATGTATACCAAATAATTGTCACACATTTATCATCGCAGGTACATGTAATTCTGCCAAATATTAACTTTCCTTTGGGCCGGTCAATACCCGCATGAATAAACATATACTCAATCATTTGACACTCTTCACGAGCAATTTAGACAAGAGAGGTCACTTTGGCGACGTCAAGTTTCAATTAACTCATTCAAAATGTCAAACTTGACTTGAACATATATTTATTATATCCAAATAAAACAATATTTTAAAAAAAATTGTTCACTTATATAAACTGTGTTTCATTAGTATTTGATAATTATTGTTTTATCAAAAAAAAAATTTGAAAGAAGAAAGAAAAAAAAAATATTATAATTAAATCTACTTTAAAAAACTCGAAATTCTGGATGAGTATTAGAAAATTAAAATTTAAGCACGTCAATTGAAAATCATTACAGGAAAGTGTCTAATGTTTTCACTATGCTTCAAGTGCAATTAAAAATGAATCCAGGGAATGAAGACAGATAACATGAACACAACCAAAAAAACCCTTAAGTTACTTTCAATGCTATACAATAACATGACCGTGAAAAAGGTTACAACACACGCCAATTTCAGCGGATCATTATAACTATTTATTCAACTCATAGCAACATAAAGACAACCAATAATTTTAAACACTAAACTGGTTCCTTTCAACAACTACAAAAAGCGGTAAGCTCACATACACATTCAAAAAAAAAAAAAATTGGTCAATTCGATAAGGGCAAAAAACCACATATGGATCCACGAAACGCAAATTAAAGATTCAGAACAAAATTGTCTAAAAATCAGATCTTGCAATCCGTAACAACACCAACAAAGTCAAAACAATTCAAGACTACAACTAAAAAATTATAACCGAAAACAAACAAAAAATAAAAAAAATATGGATATTCCCAAATTAAATCCTAAAAACAAAGACAATAACCGAATTACATCATGAATTAAACATGGTAGGCTCTGATACCAATTGTTGGAATACAATCCCTATAACCTTATGCTCAATAATCCATGCCAATTACATGATGAATAACCAAAGGCGGAAGCGTACCTGTGGGAATTGCCATTGATGAAATCCTGGGATGATGATGGTAAAGCCAATGGGTTGAGTGATCTTCCTCAGCAAAACACCCTAAAGACTTTGCTCTCTTGATGGGGATAGAGAGAACCAGAGAACCAGAGAGTTTTCTCTTTTAGGGTTTGTGAAACTGAATAGTCTTGTTGTGTTTGCCTTGGGGACCACTACCCCTATATATAACTATTATTAGTTATATCCCAAATTGCAGTATTACTAATTCAGCCCTTCATTAAATTAGAAACCGCCTGGTATCTACACTATTAATTTTCATAATTATTATGCTCTTTAGCCATAAACTATTATATATTATTTGACCCCTAATTTATTGGCTAATTATATAATGATCATAACACACTTTATTAATTAATTACATGTGACCCATAAATCTTATATACAAACATGAGTTTATTTCGCTTACCCTCTTATCCATGTGCTTATCATAGTTTTAGTGAAAAAGCTAAGTCACCACCCTTTCACGTAAGAAAATACTATATCTTTTCCATGTGGTCATCGAGGCCAAATTTTTTATTGCAAAATGTATAATATTGTCACACCGACTAACATATGTTTTTTTAACAAAAGTCGAAGGTTGTTATGTGTGGGAATCCTCGAATTATCAACACTTGGAATATGCGGAATGTTCACAACACTCATCATATTCGAATAATAATGTTGGATTCCCTTTTTATTCACACGTTATTGTTATTGTTAATAGAGTTATATCTCCCAATAAAACTTAATTTCGATGATTTATTAATTTCTTAGTTTATTTCCGAAGACCTTCGTCACTTACTTGATGTTTTAATGTAGAATTTTATATCGACTTTGATGTCTCGTCCACTATTAAAAACAAACGTTGAAAATAGACAATATGACATATAAAAATTCATATTTAGATCAATTATTGAGTTTGTTCCAGGTACAATATATGATCAAGGTAAAATATAATTTAAAATTAAATAAAAATAAAATAAAATAATGATAAAATAAATATTATTATACTTTATATTTGATATAAATATAATAATAAATCAAATAATATTATTTTATTATACACACCTAAATATTATCATATTATGATAATATGGTTTTTGTATTATTTAAAATTTATTTAGTGTAACTAAGTAAATTAGTGAATATACAAATTAGTGATAAATTTTTAAAATTATAAAATATTAATCAAAATAGTTCGTCAATAAAGCTTTTTTTTAATAATTTGATGTGATAAATAATTTAATATATTATATTAATTCATTAAATATTAAATTAAAATATCATAGAATAGTTATATCAATCATATATTGTGTCTTATCCAATCCATCAAACAAAACCATAAAGTCTAAGTTTACTTAATTTCAAAATATGAACTATACGGATGAGAATTTGAATAAAAAAAAAGGTTATTTAATAATGAACACCTACAATGTTTTTTTTTTTATGGACGACCACCTATTATGTTATTAATATATTAATTAATAAATATAGATCACTTAATTTTTAATAATATTATTGATAATTATTTTACTAACTTTTAGAAAGAAATAGAACGAATAAGGACGTTCTTAAAAAAAATTCGGAAATACATCAACTTAAAATTGTAAATCAAAATTTATTGTAATTTTAGATATAATAAGACATTTGCACCCGTTGTCAAAATGACAATGTTTGAAATGTAATTTTTATAACCGCTTCTAATCGATGGTCTCCTCATCAAATAAATATAAAAAATACATTTCTTCACTGTGACTTGAATGAAGATATTTATATGACTCATTCTCGAAATATATTCTCTTCAATATATTGTCTTCATACGAGAGTATGTGCAAAAAGTATCTGGGACAGACTCTCAAAGTACGGTATATAAGAAATTAATTTCATTCTACTCTATTTGAGTTCAACTTTACCCAAAGCCAATATCACTCATCTTTGTTCATATTATTTATTTTGTCCATTAATAATTTATCCACTCCACCCTTGAAAAATAAGATAAGATGGTGAATCTTATATTTTTGTTTTAACGATTATTGATCAATCATTAAGGAGCTGCTGAGCTCATCGGATTCTATCGGCGATACAGATTCAATAAAATCAATGACAAATTAAAGAGCAAATATTCGGCAAAACAAACAAAAAATAATAATAAATTAAAGAGCAATAATTGTCAAACTCTTCCCCACAGCATATTCTTTCCTTGTTTTTGAATCTGGTACACCATGGCATACATGTGTGTGAGTCATCTTCGGATAGAATTTTTATCGTCCTCGCGAGAAGAATTCTTCTATTATCGCAAAAAGATCCCTCATACGTTTTACTTCTAATTCGTTTGTGTTTGTATCACTATTGTTGACCAAGCAACGTCGTTGTCGTGTCTTCGTTTTTAGATTTATTTTTTATTCTTAATAAATTAATGACAAAGATAGACAATACAAAATAGAGGAAGGAAACCGTGAAGAACGACAGAGGGAGACAATAAAGAAAAGCGGAGAGACGGTGCACAGTAGAGAGATAACATGCGGAGAAAAAACTTGGTTATTTATTATATATTGTTTGATAAATAAAATATTAATTATTTTAAAATAGAACAAAATGAAAAACTTCAAAATTTAGTGATGTTAAATTTAAAATATGATTAAATTTACTCATAGATAACATGTCATTAGACTATTGATAGATTTAATTTGATATTACGAAAACATGTTAATTTTCAATTGTACTATAAAAATATTCGTAATATTATTTGATTAATAGTACAATAAATATTGAAATTAATATTTTGTATATATGTCGAATATTTATCGGTGACAATTGACAAAAATATGTCTCATAGTTTTTATTTATCAGTAGAAAATATTTTTTCCTTGCTTTTTTAATATTTATCAATGTCAAATATTTGTCTCATATTTTTTTAATAATTATTTGTGACAATATATATTGTGTTTTTTTTTATGTATCCATGAAAAATATTTATCTCGTGATTTTTTTTTTATATTT
>JBBPBS010001171.1:6285082-6312109 GCA_037974835.1 Cicer judaicum | reverse complement strand
ATTTTATTAAATTTTAGTTTTTTGAATTTTAAGTGTATATTTAAATCCACATTGAATTAAAAAATTAAAAATGTTGTAGTTGATTAAAAAAATTCACTCAAATTTTTATAGAGATTAAAATCAAAATTCATCAATATTATAAGATCAAAGTACGAATTAACACACAAAATTTTGCTCCATGATAGTTATAAGGTTTTTCTTACATGTGCACATGGTATTATTACTAATTATGTTTATTTTCAATTATATATTTGTTTTATATATTCATGTTCATGTAATCTTTCTTCTTCAAATAGTCCCAACCCATTTATTTTGTAGATATTAATTAAATTAAATTAAATTAATAATACAAATAACATCAAAAATTAATTAATCAATTAAAAATATTTTTAAATATCCCATGATTATTTTAAATATATAGATCTACATCCATAAGTAATGTTGATGATATATGTATGGTAGAAGAGATCCAATTAAAATATAAATACTCTATTTGCAATGGCGGAGTTTGACTAAAAAATTTGGAATGATCGATATAAAAAATGATTTTTCATCTCTTTCACTCTCACAAATTTTTATCTTAAAAAAAGAATCAATTATTTTACTCTTCTTAATTCATACAAACTTCTCTAATAAAAAAAATTAAATAAATCAACAAATAGAACCACTTGAACCGTCATCATGGTTGCATTCTAAAACAAAGAGTTGCATTCTAAAACAGACAACCATTATTTATGTTTCTTTCTTCTAAGCAAACTCAAAAAATTCAAGCCTTTAGTATTTACTAGAAAACTCAGTATATCTTGTTCAATAAATCAACCAATTTAAGAACATAAAATATTTTTCAATGAAAATTAAATAGAAATAAAAATTAAACACCTGGTGTGCAACAAAAATCAGCACATGAAATTCAAGAAATTAGCAAAATCAGCATATGAAATCACCACAAACATCTAAATTGAAATCATGTCATCTTGATGATGAACGAAATTAAAATTCAAAAAAAAAATAACACAATCAACACCTTGTATGCAACAAAAATCAACACATAAAATTTAAGAAATTAGCACATGAAATTCAAGAAATTAGCAAAATCGATACATAAAATCAACACAAACATCTAAATTAAAATCTTGTCATCTTGATGATGAACGAAATTGAAATAAAACTCCAAAACAAAACTCTAAATATCAATTCTAATGATGAACGAAATTGAAATTTGAACCTTTGAGTTTTAATGAACAACCAAGGCGAGGCGAGATCAGTAAGCAAAGAGAGCAGTAGCACAAGAGGGAGAGAGATAAAGAGAGAGGCAGAAGAAAAGATACTAATTTAGAATCTTAGGTATTATGGTAATTTTCTAATTTTAATAAAAATATTTTGATCAATTTATTTATAATTTTTTTTATTTTAGGTGGGCGTGCCCTCTCTCTCCCCGTCCCAAGCAAGATCCGCCTCTGTTGATATGTAATACATGGAGTTTAGTAATAAAATATGGATAGTGTAAGTGGCTATGCGCAAGTGTGGATACAACTTATCATGTCTCACTAATAGACATGCATATATTTTACACGCACACAATTCACATGCACCGCCATAAACACTTGGTGGTCCAAGGCATTCCAAATCCAATAATGGAGACGCCATGTGTGTATAATGGAAAAATGGATTCAAAGAGCGCTAACCATTTTTTTTAAATATATAATATAGGAAAGAAAGTATAAGAAATATTCCGACCTTTATAATAAATAAAATGGTTCGATATGATGTACACTCAAATACCGATTGACATTTTGAGGGATGTATTAACAAAGAAACTCACGTGATAAATGTGATAAAAATTTGACGATTTGGTAAGAAGAAATAGATTATAAATTGATGATTTAGTAACAAGAAAGAGATATAAAATAAAATGTTGAATAAATATATGAAAATAAGAATTTAATATTATAGAATCGTCTTAAATATTTATCTTTTTAGAGTTGTCTTAAATATTTTAAAAATTTATTTTAATTTTAAAAATTAGAACATAATAAAAAGAAAAAAAAATTTAATAATTAAAAAAAATATAAAACATTTTTTATTTTTATAAAATTTCAAAATTTTATTTTAGTTTATATAAACAAAATTCTCAACTATTTAGTCTATAAAAAATTTTATTCACTTTTAATCACTATTTTAAAAAAAGTTTATAAATAAAATGATATTTTTAGTTCTTAAAAAAAGTCTATAAAAATCAAAATAAAAACTAGAATTGAATAATTTTTTAAAAATTAAACTTAAAATATCATAATTTTACAATAATTAAAAATATATTTAACACAAAAAACTAACCTTCATTTATTATATTATAAAAAAAATTAAAGTATCACCAATTGAGGCTACATGCTATTGGATTACTTGCATACCCCGATAATAGATCTTGCATCTTGTTCATAGAACTTCTATAAAATAACAAAGTTCAATAAAAAAAAAAAACTTCTTTTAAAATGTTTTAGTACATTTTACCTCTTAGATTAGAAAAAATACTTATTTGGTGACAATTATTTAGGCACATTATTTGAACACATATTTATCATTTAAAATTGTTTTAAAAAATTCTATTTTATTTTAAGAATATGTGTGGTTAAATATTGTGTTGAAAATGAGTGGGACCATGAAAGACTTCCTCGCACACCACGATATACTCTTTACCAATAAAAAGACATACAAAGATCCTCTAGTATAACTTTATATCATTTTGCTCTCGAATCCGTAAAAAGTTTAATGAGTTAACAAGCATGCAACCACTTATTCGATATGTGGCGTAAGTGATAAGTAGTTTAGGTCTCTTACGTATTTATATATTAGATTTAATTTCTAGATTATGTACATAAAAATTCAACCACTTAGAAGAAAAAACTCCTTAAACGTAATTTAAATATTCGAAAAAATTAATATATACAATTGTGCATAGAAAAATAAAAAATAATATTCTCTATATGCGGAGATGGTGAGGAAAAGGGGCCATTATTTTTTTTTAGGTATGTAAGTATTTTTAAGAAAACATAACTACAATATTTAGTTTGACACAATGATAAAACTATGTCACTTACCTGATTTTGATGTTGAGGTTTGTTGTAAATTAAGTGTTTTCTTGGTTTCACATTTGAATGGGTAAAATCGATGTGGCTCACATGATTTAGTTAATTCCATTGTTTTTTTTTTGGCAAATAATAAGATTAGACTTACACATTTTAAATATAAAGAAATAGGAAATTTTAAATTCAACTAAGACCCATATATATCCCATATATATCGTGTAAGATTTATGGGTCACATATGGTGTATTAGGGTCATTATATAATTAGCCAATAAACTAGGGGTCAAATAATATATAATAGTTTATGGATAAAGAGCATAATAATTATGAAAATTAATAGTGTAGATATCAGGCGGTTTCTAATTTAATGAGGGACTGAATTAGTAATACTGCAATTTGGGATATAACCTAATAATAGTTATATATAGGGGTAGTAGTCCCCAAGGCAAATACAACAAGACTATTCAGTTTCACAAACCCTAAAGGAGAAAACTCTCTGGTTCTCTGGTTCTCTCTACCCCCATCAAGAGAGCAAGGTCTTCAGGGTGTTTTGCTGAGGAAGATCACCCAACCCATTAGCTTTATCATCATCATACAAGGATTTCATCAATGGCAATTCCCACAGGTACGCTTCCGCCTTTGGTTATTCATCATGTAATTGGCATGGATTATTGAGCATAAGGTTGTAGGGTTTGTATTCCAACAATTGGTAACAGAGCCTACCATGTTTAATTCATGATGAAATTCGATTATTGTCCTTGTTTTTAGTATTCAATTTGAGAATTTTGACATGATTGAAATCTTAGGGTTTGTAATTTAGAAATTTGAATATATATAAATTATGGAATCCATATTTTTTTATTTTTTTTTATTTTTTGTTTTTGTTTCCGGTTATAATTTTGACAAGATGCTCTCTTTATGTTGGTGCTGTACAAAAACACAGACTTAGTTTTGACATGGTGCTGTACGACCAACGAAAAATTGAATTTCTTACCAGGGACATACGCAAACCTAAAACATATCCAAACTTGAAGTTCTGGAAGTCTAAAAACTCCTTTTTTAGTGCTACCCTGGTTAAAATACCTAAACTAATTCGTGCAAATAGTTTTAAATGTTGATTACAAAACCAAGACTTAAATATAATATAATCTATCACGAATGAATGTGGTCATTGGTAAATGCAAGCATAAATGACAGTAATTTCCAGCATAATTTGACCTTAAGAAAAAACTAAAAGCAAGCATAATTGTCATTTATTTATTTATTTATTTATTTTGATGATTATCATTTTTTTTTGATAAAACAATAATTATCAAATACTAATGAAACACAGTTTATATTAGTGAACAATATTTTTTTTTAAATATTGTTTTATTTGGATATAATAAATATATGTTCAAGTCAAGTTTGCCATTTTGAATGAGTTAATTGAAACTTGACGTCGCCAAAGTGACCTCTCTTGTCTAAATTGCTCGTGAAGAGTGTCAAATGGCTGTGTATATGTTTATTCATGCAGGTATTGACCGGCCCAAAGGAAGGTTAATATTTGGCAGAATTACATGTACACCTGCAATGATAAATGTGTGACAATTATTTGGTATACATGTGAATAGTAAATCGGCCCAAAGGAAGGTTTATTGCTTGACATGTCTTATTGTCAATAGTTGATCGTTGCAACAAGAGTACCACTAGCAGTTGGTGTTACTGTCCAAAGACTTGACACCAATGGTGCATTGAGTATCTTGAGATGGGTTAAATTCCATGATTTGAACATATGTATTTATTTATTTATTAATTTATTTTCCTATAATGTGAGTTTCTAAGTTTCGTTCTTTATTCAATTCCCACAGCATCTATTGCTTCCATATCTGGAAATTTGAGTTCTATTCCTGTCCTTGATGGGACAAATTTTAAGGAATGGAAAGAGAACATTCTGATCGTTCTTGGCTGCATGGATCTAGACCTTGCATTAAGAATTGAACGACCCCCTACTCTTACGGACTCTAGTTCTTCTGAGGAAAAATTAGAGTATGAGAAATGGGATCGCTCAATTCGCATAAGTCTTATGATCATAAAGCGTGACATTCTTGAGGTCTTTAGAGGTGATGTCTCGGATGAGATAGTTACAGCTAAATATTTCCTTGTTGAGATGGAAAAACGCTTTGAAAAAAGTGATAAGGCTGAAACAAGTTCTTTGCTTCAGAATTTAATTTCCATGAAGTATCAAGGCAAGGGAAATATAAGAGAGCACATTATGATGATGTCCAACATTGCTTCTAAGCTTAAAGGACTAAAGCTTGAGTTGTCAGATGACTTACTCATTCATTTAGTATTGCTGTCTCTTCCTTCGCAATTCAGTCAGTTTAAGGTGACTTATAACTGTCAAAAGGAGAAATGGACTCTTAATGAGCTCATTTCATTATGTGTGCAAGAAGAGGACAGGCTGAAGCAAGATAGGACTGAAAGCACTCACTTTACTAGCATCTCTAAAGACAAGGGCAAAAGGAAAAGAATTGAGGAGCCCAAGAACAAAACTGCTGCTAAGGGTCCAGAACAAAAGAAGCAGACTAAGGACAACAACTACTTCTTCTGCAAGAGTTCTGGACACGTGAAAAAGGATTGTGCCAAATATCACGCTTGGCGTGTTAAGAAAGGTATGATTCTGTCTTTGGTTTATTCTAAGGTTAATTTAGCTTCAGTACCTGGAAACACTTGGTGGTTAGACTCTGGTGCAACTACTAACATCAGTGTTTCAATGCAGGGTTGCCTGAACTTCCGAAAGCCTAGTGATGCTGAAAGATGCATCTATGTAGGAGATGGGAAGAAGGTAGAAGTTGAAGCCATAGGAAAATTTAGATTATTATTAAGTTCCGATCATTATTTGGATTTAGAAGACACTTTTGTTGTACCATCATTTAGACGGAATTTGGTCTCTATTTCTTATTTGGACAAATCAGGATATTATTGTTCATTCGGGAATAAAGAATTTACTTTGTCTTTAAATTCGAATGTTGTTGGAACCGGTTTACTTTCTGGTTATGATAATCTTTATTTGTTGGAAACTGTGGCTAACTATAATGAAACCTTGAGTGTGGAATCACGTGGTACTAAACGAAAAATTGACAATTTCAATTCAGGAGTGCTCTGGCACAAGCGTCTAGGTCACATCTCTAGAAATAGAGTTGAACGACTTGTGTCAGATGGAATTTTAGATTCCATTGACTTCACAGACTTTAACGTTTGTGTAGCATGCATTAAAGGAAAACATACTAAAGAAAAGAAATTAGACGCATATAGAGCTACAGACGTCTTAGAATTGATACATACGGACATCTGTGGGCCATTTCCAACTCCTTCTTGGAATGGTCAACAATATTTTATATCATTCATAGACGATTATTCTAGATATGCCTACCTTTACCTAATTCACGAAAAGTCCCAATCAATAGACGTGTTCAAATCCTTTAAGGCAGAAGTTGAGAATCAACTTAATAAGAGAATTAAAAAGGTCAAATCTGATCATGGTGGTGAATACTACGGCAGATATGACGGTTCAGGTGAACAACGTCTGGGACCATTTGCCAAATACCTAGAGGAATGTGGAATCGTCCCACAATACACTATGTCGGGGTCACCCAGCATGAATGGTGTAGCTGAAAGACGAAACAGGACTCTTAAGGATATGGTAAGGAGTATGATTTGTCATTCCACCTTGCCAGAGTCACTCTGGGGAGAGGCATTAAAAACAATAGCATACATTCTTAATAGAGTACCAACTAAGGCAGTGGTTAAAACACCTTACGAGCTTTGGATTGGGCGTAAGCCTAGTCTGAAGCACCTTTATGTTTGGGGATCTCCAGCTGAGACAAGGCCTTATAGGCTGAATGAAAAGAAATTTGAACCCCGAACAATTAGCAGCTATTTTATAGGGTACTCAGAAAAATCAAGGGGCTATAAATTTTATGATCCAAAATTGAGAACAATTTTTGAGACGGGAACGACAACGTTCTTTGAGGATATTGAGTTTGGGGGGAAGATTAAGGTGAAAGATTTTTTCTTTGAGGAAGAATCAGTAATAATTCCAGAACTGATTCTTCCACCAGTTGACTTTCCCATTATTGAACAAACTCAAGATGATCTGGTTGTTCAGGAAGAACAAAATCCAGATCAAATTCAAGATCCTCAAGAACAAGTGCCTCAAGAGCCAGCTCCATTGCGGAGATCCACTAGAGAAAGGAAAAATGCTATTTCGGATGATTATGTAGTATTTATCAATGAAGTAGAGGAAAATGTTGGCATGACGGAAGACGACCCGGTCAACTTTCATCAAGCCATGCAAGATTCCCAATTAGATAAGTGGATCGAAGCAATGAATGAGGAGTATAAGTCTATGCAAGACAATTCAGTTTGGGAACTTATCCCATTGCCTGAAGGAGTGAAACCCATTGGTTGCAAATGGATTTTTAAAACCAAGCGGGATTCCAATGGTAATGTGGAGAGATATAAGGCACGTCTTGTAGCTAAAGGCTATACTCAAAAGGAAGGGATTGATTATAAAGAGACTTTCTCTCTGATTTCATCAAAGGACTCTTTAAGAATAATCATGGCTCTTGTTGCTCACTTTGATTTGGAGCTTCATCAAATGGATGTAAAGACAACGTTTCTCAATGGCGACATTGATGAGACGATCTATATGGTGCAGCCAGAAAACTTTGTGTTGGGAGACCCAAAGAATATGGTGTGCAAACTAAGAAAATCCATTTATGGGCTAAAACAAGCTTCTCGTCAATGGTACCATAAATTTCATCAAGTAATTCTCTCATTTGGTTTTGAGATGAATACAGTTGATGATTGTGTGTATCATAAGTTCAGTGGGAGTAGACATATTTTCCTGGTCTTGTATGTTGATGACATATTGCTTGCCACTAACGATATAGGCATGTTGCACGAAACTAAGAAATTTCTATTAAAGCATTTTGAGATGAAAGATCTTGGTAATGCCTCTTTTGTATTAGGAATTCAGATACATCGAGACAGATCTCGAGGTATTCTTGGATTGTCACAAAAGAGCTATATCGATAAGGTTCTCAAAAGGTTATGTTTTTCTGTTAGCTGGTGGAGCAGTTTCTTGGCGTAGTGCCAAGCAAGGTCTTACTGCTTCATCAACCATGGCAGCAGAATTCGTAGCAATTCATGAGGCATCTGACCAGGGCATTTGGCTGAGAAATTTTGTCACGGGGCTGAAAATAGTTGAAGGGATTGAAAGACCACTCAAGTTGTATTGTAACAATAGATCAGCAGTCCTATATTCTAACAATAATAGGAGCTCAACCAAGTCAAAGCACATTGACATTAAGTTCCTAGTTGTTAAAGAGAAGGTACAAAGTGGACAGATATCCATAGAACACTTAAGGACAAACTACATGATTGCGGATCCGCTCACTAAAGGTCTACCACCCAAGGTCTTTCATGAGCATACTGCTCACATGGGTGTGCTACAGTTTGAGGGATCTTGATTTTAGTGGGAGTTTCGTCCATTATGTAATTTATGTTCTATGTTTAATTGTAAAATACAAATACATTGTATTTGGATTTTCTGATCAGAAATAAAGTTTAAAATATTCAGTTTTGGTTACTTTGTACATTTGAGTTATGGTATGATCTCATTCGGTAAAGTAGGACCAGTTGAAAATTGACATGCATTGACCAACTTCATGTAATTTTCATGCTACATTTTTCATAATGGGTCTATGTCATTTAGTTGTGTCAGTGCGGGTGATCATTGATGGGTTTAGTTATGCTTATTATGACGAAAGCCTCTTTGATTCCATGTGCTGATATGATTAATGGACGAGACAATTTGGATTAGGCTCAAGGTAATTATAATGACATTTTTTTGACGTCATAAAGTCTAACACACTCCTAAGGATACATGTGTGACCACTGGGAGATTGTAAGATTTATGGGTCACATATTTAATTAATTAATAAAGTATGTTAGGGTCATTATATAATTAGCCAATAAACTAGGGGTCAAATAATATATAATAGTTTATGGCTAAAGAGCATAATAATTATGAAAATTAATAGTGTAGATACCAGGCGGTTTCTAATTTAATGAGGGGCTGAATTAGTAATACTGCAATTTGGGATATAACCTAATAATAGTTATATATAGGGGTAGTGGTCCCCAAGGCAAACACAACAAGACTATTCAGTTTCACAAACCCTAAAGGAGAAAACTCTTTGGTTCTCCGGTTCTCTCTATCCCTATCAAGAGAGCAAGGTCTTCAGGGTGTTTTGATGAGGAAGATCACCCAACCCATTAGCTTTATCATCATCATACCAGGATTTCATCAATGGCAATTCCCATAGGTACGCTTCCGCCTTTGGTTATTCATCATGTAATTGGCATGGATTATTGAGCGTAAGGTTGTAGGGTTTGTATTCCAACAATTGGTATCAGAGCCTACCATGTTTAATTCATGATGAAATTCGGTTATTGTCCTTGTTTTTAGGATTCAATTTGGGAATTTTGACATGATTGAAATCTTAGGGTTTGTAATTTAGGAATTTGGATATATATAAATTATGAAATCTTAGGGTTTGTATTCCAACATATCGATGTCAACTACCAAGTGAGAGTTACACCAAAATAACTTTTCTAATTATATGTTATTTTCATGTATATACATATATTTTGAAGTGGAATGAATAGTCACAAAAAATGAGTTTGAATTGTGATCTTTTTAAAATTTAGTTTTTGCACTTTAATTGATATTTTACTCAAGATTATACTTGCATGGTAATCAAAAGTTGATTAGTAAACTCTTAACTGACCAGAACATTCCAGACATTTGATATGTAATTAAGATGTTGTAAATAAAAACAATGATAGTAAAGTGCTACCTATATAAGCAAATAATTAAAGATAAGATATATGAATATCACATACAAGAAGTATATTGATTCGTCCAACTCGAGACTAGTTCAGTCCTTACAACTGTGATATTTTCACTATGTGCTTCTAAACCAGAATGTTCTTTTTCACATATTTTCTCTTTGTCAGAATTGATCAATTACAATCTTCACCTTTCAATCTAAAAATGATTTTTACACCTACCTTTCAACCATGAAAGAATTTTTACAGTCACCTTTCATTTTAGAATGAATTTTTACAAACATACTCAATCTAACATAAAAGATAGACTTGAGTGAATTTCAATGTGTATGATAAAAAAATGTTTGAGATCTAATGATTCTCAACTTTTTGTTTGAGATAAATAAAGACAAACCTAGTAAATGATAATCCACAATGAAGAGAGTTGGAGTTTTCTTGAAGTGTTTTTGACATGTGCTTACTTGAAAAATTGTTGGTAGATTGCAAATTGAACTCTTGCCTTCATCTTTCAATTAATCTTCAATTTATAGATGATAGTAAACTTTGAATATTCAGTTTAAATTGAATATAGTCGTTGGACACATTAGCCAAGTGTCATATCTATTTTAAAATAATCAAACATATGTTTATATTACTGTGTAGAACATTCTTGCTTTTAAGTCTGAAGAAAAACTTGAACAAATGTAGGAATGAACTTTCAAATGTTAGTTGGTTCTATTATTGATCAAAGACATGCATATCTTTCTACGGTAACAATATTTTTCACAGTACACTTGAGTGCTTTTGTTCTTGTTTATAGCTTATCAATTTGGAAAGTGTTTTAACCATTTGAGCCTTCAATTTGAGTCTATTAATTATTCATTGAATCTTAACAGCCTTATGTGTGACTTTGACATTCTTAACTTATAGTTTGAACTTCTCAAACTAATTTAATTATTTATCCAAAATTTGAGAATTAAATCAATCTTGATTACTTGAAAAATGATCATGTGAACTTTGCATGAATATGTTTATATTTGATTTTTTATCTTTAAATAATTCACTCAAAAATACAAGTTAAATGATAATATAATTAAAATTATAATTAATAATTTAATAAAATGTTTAATTTTCTTTAAAACAATAATTAAGGATTTTACCTTTTTCCTCTAGTATGGTTCTACCTAGTTATGTGTGGCTTTGTATTTTATTGATACGTGATATCACCTATAGTTTCAAAATAATAACTTGTGTATCGAATGAATATTGACCCAACTTATTGGGCATGACTGACGACATAAAAAATGCTATAAAAACAAATCATTGCATGTGAACATCAATTATTTTTAGTAACTAAAATAAAATAAAAAACATTTATTTATTTGCACGGCAAATCATTTTAATTGGTTGAAAAATAATATTATATATACCCCATTGAATCATGGATCAGGTTGAAATAGAGAATTTTGGCATTATAATAAGCCATGATTGCCAGCTACCTAGCCAAACATATAACGTGGCAAGGACTGTAAAATGGCCCAATAGAGAGAGAAAAAACTAAAAATAAATAAAATCCACGTCTATAAATTGTGAATATATTCCATTAATGTTATTGCAACCTCGTAGGAGAAGTAGTGTTTGAGTGAGGGGGAGCCAAATAAGATAACAAACATCATAGTACATAGAGATGGCTGGCCCAATGAGACCTCAAATTGTGCTATTTGGCTCCTCCATAATTCAGATGAGTTTTGATAATGGTGGTTGGGGTGGTATCCTAGCTAATTTGTATTCTAGAAAGGTCCTTTTCTTGCTACTCTATTTAATTTTATAGTTTTTTAGTCATTTATCATTTTATGCTTATTTTTTCATTGTTATGTTTTAATAGTAAAAATATAAAGTACACTTATAGACTCTTCTTCTTGTTGTCACTTTTTTTAGTAGTTTATATTTTTTGATTTAAACTTACACTTACATATAGTGAAACTTAAGATGTTAATAAAATAATGAAAATATTCAGTTATTATAATGAATTTATTAAGAATTTTTTATTTTATTTTATTTTAATATTGATGGTAAAAATATACTTATGTATAAAATTGGTATGGTGATATATAGGCAGACATAATTTTGAGGGGATACTCAGGTTGGAATTCAAGACGTGCTTTGGAGGTTCTTGATGAAATTTTCCCCAAGGTATTTAACAGATTCCATTGGTATCTTTTTGAATATTCCATTAATAATTGGTTTCTTTTTTAATACTCCATTGTTTTCCTTGTAAGTATTTAATTTCTTCTATCATAATTATTAAAATCATTTTATTTTTATTTGAGTAATGGCTACACCTTTCAATGGAGTCAACTAATTGAAATGGTCGAAATGTCTTAATTAACACATTTATGAATTATCTTACAAAGGAAAGTTGGAGTTATTATTATTATGTTTGATTGGTTAAATATATTTGTTGGACTTAGCTATACACAATGTGATTAGTGATTGTTTCATTTAAGGAGAATCATATGTGAAAATTATTAGAGAAAATAGTCATGCATGGTGAGTGTAAATTATTAAGATCATAATAATTTAGAGTCATTGATTTTGATTGTCATTGTTTTTTTTTATTTTGTAATTGCTTGAGATGATAACTGCAACATAAATAGTTGTAATTGGTTGTCTATTAATATAAAATTATTATACTTTGGTTTATGAATGACCCTTTTGCTCTGTTCTTTAACTTAGGATGCTTATGTGCAACCTTCATTGGTAATTGTTTACTTTGGTGGGAATGATTCAATTCACCCTCACCCATCTGGCCTTGGTCCTCATGTACCCCTTGAAGAATATGTTGAAAATATGAGGAAGATTGCTAACCATTTAAAGGTAAATATGAATGATTTTCCACACCAAACTATAAGTTCATTTGGTGCCCATAAGCTTTAATAGGTTTTTCTCCATGCTTGCACAAATAATTTTTTGACAAATAGTAATGTTTTTCAGAGCCTCTCGGATCATATTCGTCTCATATTTCTAACCTCTCCTCCTATAAGTGAAGTTCAAATTCGAAAAAAACTCAGGTTAATGCAATTCTTATTTGTTTACTATATTTTTTTAGAAGAAATTTTATGTTATGATATAAAAATAAAAACTAAATGAAGTTTAATGACACATTATTTTTCGTTCCTCTCAAATCAATTATATCACTTATTAACGTGAAGTCTAGTTCAACTAATAAATATCGATATTATTATATTAAATATTATATTCCGAGTTCAAACTTAAAAACTTCACAATTATATATAAATTTCTTTACTATTTTATATATATATATATAAAATAAAGAATAAAAACTACATCATATATATAAAAACCATAGGAAGGACATATATGCTCAAGCTTTAAGTTGAAACATTTAATGGCCAAAATGCGCTAACTTAAAACTAAACAAAATTTCTTACAAAACCAAAAAACAAAATTCCAATATATCAATAACCATTTATCTTAAAATTGATGTTAATTATAATAACTAGAATAATTGATACTTTTTCCAACATCTTTGAAAATTCTGATGAAGTACTTATTGGTTTGACTGAATTTAGTGCAACACAATCCGGAAGAACAAATGAACATTGTGGAATATATGCAAAGGCATTGGTAGAGTTATGTGACGAGTTGAATTTAAAGGTCATTAATCTCTGGTATGCAATCCAACAAAGGGATGATTGGTTAGATGTCAGCTTTACGTAAGTACACAATATTTATATATTTAATCTTCCAATTATTCAACTATTTTCTATCTATCATTATTTAAAAATAAATGTTAGTCAATAAAAAATAAAAAATTAAATACATCATCAGTTTCTATTAATTTACTTTCATTTATAAATAAAATTGGAGAAAATAATTGTTTCTGTTTTTTCTTTCTACAAATATTTTCTCCTAACATTTTAAAAATGAAGTTTCTCCTATCAATTTTTTCGCTGAATTATTGGAATAAAAAATATTCATTTAATTATGTGATATAAACGTGAGTATTAAAAATACATATTATTTATTAAAAAAAAAAAACAAGAGACACATTAATTGTACGCATAAGAAAAGTAAACATTATTGTTTCCACGATTGACTTAATAATTTCACATAAAATCCAAGTCACATCCAAGTGGCATTGTTTTACAACACATCCACATGGTATTATATCCCACGTGACAATAGTAAATATAAGTATTTATTTATTAATCATTACAACATTAAATAAATAAATTTAATTTATATATATTGGAGTAAAAAAAAATTATATTGTTTATCAATTGAAACTATTGTTAAATAGTTAATAATGGTTTTTTATATTATCAATAATTAAGGTATTTTGCTTATTATTATTAGGGATGGAGTTCATTTATCAGCTGAGGGAAGTAAGGTAGTTGTAAAGGAAATATTAAAAGTTGTTAGAGAAGCAGATTGGAAGCCTAGTTTGCATTGGATGTCACTACCAACTGAATATGCAGAGGATTCACCATATTATCCTCCAAGTCCAGATGGAACCACCACTATAAATGTGTCCTATAGTATCCCTCGAAGACATTTACAATGGGATTTATAGAAATTATTTTATTGCATTTATGTGTGGTGTGGTTTGATTCATGAAGCAATGATTGAAAATAAAAAAATTGGAAGAAAAAAAAAACTTTGGTTATTGTTATTTTTATTTGCAATTTACTTTGCAAAGCATGAAAGAAAATCAATTATGTGGGCCCTTGAGGAAAGTTGTCTTTTCATACTTTCAAATAATTATGGGAAGAGTTTTTTCACGTGGTGAAAGTCCTTACTCGTTTCCTTTGTTCAAGAGCTTGTTGATTTTATTATTATATATGTCTTGTAATTTTTCTGTAATGATGTACCATTAATTATTCAATTCAAATTTGTATATCACATCTCAATCCCTATCATTATCTTATCTGTATTAAATTAATGTAATACCATTCACAAAATTTGTCTATTCATACGGGCTTAATCAACCTTATATTTATTATCTTAAACTAGTGTTTTTGGTATGCTTGGATTATTAGAAATACATTTTATTATCAACAATTTAATGGAAGGAGTTATACTCCTACAATAATGTGAATTTGAGTTCGAATTTTCATCAAATTTTATTTATTTATTTAATATCTAACGCATTCGACTTCCGTAAAAAAAATTTAAAAGAAACATAAAAATACACTTTATTTTATAAAAATATGACATTAAAATAAATATTTTTAAAACAAATATATATAACTTAAACATCATATATTTATACTATTTTTAAGCTTTTAATTATTTTTATCAATCCTCAAATCTTGTTTTCTAACCTAGAGGACTCATGTCCATTGTAAACGGTCAAAAAAGTTCCAAAATCCCCATAATCGTAAGTTTCCTATTGAGAAAATACTTTTAAATCCTACCCTACAAAATTATTATTTTTTGTGGGTCTAAAATAGGGAGTTTATGGTCTTTTTTTTGTGAATTAAATTTTTTTTAAAAAATATCAGAAAAACTTATCTCGAGAAAAATCAATTTATTTGTAATAAAACTTTAATACATTTAATTTAAAAAAAATACAAAATTCAGAAAAATCGAGAATAAAGAATCTTGAAACAAATCTTTTTAGCCATGAAATTCTTTCTCTATAAGTTAGGTAAGTTGGAGCCAATAAATAATAGACTTAAAAAATTAACACATATATCTTGTTATCTCATTTCAAGACCATGTTCACACTTAACTATTTAGGTGTCGAAAATTATGTGTCAAATTACACACCAGGAAAATTAAATGTGGAAATACTAGTGTAAATTTTCTATAATGTTTATTTCTGTAATTAAGTGTGAAAATACTTATGTGGATAAGATTTGAAAACAAAAAACTAGGTGTGTTTGTTATTATTTTTTTTAAAATGATTATTATTTTTTTAAAATAATAAAAATAATCACTTTTGAATGTTTGCAACCATGTGTTATAATTCTTTAAGAAATGAAAAATAAACTGTTTTTTAGTAGCTCTTCAAAAAAAATTATTTTTAAAATTGGTTTTCTTTTTATAAAAAAAAAAGAGTGATTATTATTACAATAGACAAACACAACAAATTCTCATTTTCTTAAAAATCTCTAAAAGATAACATCTAAATTATATAATATCATAATCAATTTTCTTTTAATTTGTAAGGCATACTTTTTATCTTAATTCCACATATATATTTCATATATGCACTTTATCTTTTACTGATATAAAATTAACAATGAATTAAGTGTTCAAAGTCAACTATCTTTTACATTAAAATTTATTTTTTATTGACATAAAATTAATAATGAATTAAGTGTTCAAAGTCAACTATCTTTTACATTAAAATTTATTTAAAAAGGTAAGAATATACTGAAATTACAATGCTATCTATACGTATATATACCTAACTTGATTTTTTTTTTTAATTATTAAACTCCTTTTTCTTTGAATAAGTTTGTCATCCTAATCATTCTTAATTCATTTGACAAACCAAACAAAATCTTAATATCTTCCAATTTTCACATTTCCTTGAAAAATTCTACGTATAAAATATATCTTAAAACACTTCTCACCTCTACCATCGTTAATCGTTCATGTGGTCAACATTCAAAGTTATTTATTTGCTTAACTCGTCTGCTACCATACTTCGTCTTTGTTCAATATAATGATTACAATAAATCAAAGTATTACTAGTTTCCACCAATTTTTTTCATCCCATGCTCAATTATTCATAACCAAACAAATTAACTCTTTTGTTTGTCAAACATGATAAGCGTATACCCCCTAACACTCATTCAAACAATGCCTTTGAATCTTTGGCATACATTCACGATAAAAATTTCCAAATCACGGGTGAGGTGATTTCTTTTATGATTCCTTAATTGACATAAGTCACATATCTATGTGCTACTCCAACACGTTTACTTAGCACATCCTCCAAAAATGTGTTCACTTACGAGTTCTAATTTGTTCCAACCTTCAATGAGGAATCAACTAAAAGAGTCCCAACAATCGAACGCCCTAAAGAACTAATCGTCAAACATTCTAAGTAAGCATCTCCTAATGCATAACTATATTTGAACCTCTGCCTCATAACCATGTAGTAACATATCTTCGAAATCCCTATGCCCTACTCGTCCATCTAGTCACTGAAACACTCTTTTCAAATCTTAACGTTTGATATCCTAGGAACACCAATTAAACCATAAATTATTTGTTTTATTTCTTTCTTTTCATGTTTTATCATCGAATAAAAGTTTAGGACCTGATCCTCCAAATCTCCAAACATTCATTACCGCATCTAAATCAATCCATTATATCTTAAGATAAAATATAAGGTCTTATTCATCCTTGACTATTACTGTCTTAGTAATCTTATTGATGAAAACTCTTCTACTCATAGCACAATATTTTCAGTAAATCTTCAAACACTTTATTCCATAACTTGAATTACTCAAAATTTGTCCACCTCAACTCCCTCGATTATCCAAGTTTAAGGTACCATTTGATCCTCCATCTAGCCTAGTCAATTGAGTTAATTGACTTCAAGGTCAACCATCATAGGATCCCAAATCAAATCTTGATTAATCCCTCCAACCTATTCAAAATATTCGCGCTCTCTAGGTGATTACCAAATTTTATCAAATAGTTAAAGCTTATATTGCTACAATCTCAAAGTATTCTTGTATTATATACTTCTAATTCTATTTAATCGTAACATATGATTCAATACATCAAGGCTTAACCCTTTACATTTATCCAAAAATCACTTCAAATTCAAACTTATCCATCTATAGTTTTATCTTAAATCACCATCTATACATACTATCTCCCGAACCACTCAGAGATTTGTCATTTACCAATGGAATATATGGTCTCACACCTTTAATCGTCACAAGATTTATCCTTCACAATCTAAATCATGAATCTAGTTTAACTCGAACACTCAACAATATCCTTCAAGGTATCCATTATTCTTTTAACATGTCATTCTCTATCACAAGGTTTTGCTCACCTCTGATAAGTAGTGCCCTTAACTTCAATACAAGCCTCCTTCATAGACATCAAAACAAGATTATCTCAAATGGTAGCCATGTCTCCTCCACAATTCCATAGTGGTTTAATCTCCTTGACATTTATTAAACTTCATCCAATCTCGTCCGAAATTCTACTAGGCGAACATCTAATACTTTTCTTAAAACCAATTAGATCCTTACTTGAAATTCTTTATCGGTCTGACGTTCATCCCTCTATACCCATCATCTTCGAGTGACAACCAACAATGTAGCCTTTGTATCCTTGGAACGACTTCATAAATCCCAACAATCCTGATTCGCTTCAACCCTGTCCTTCTTGGATCATTGTGTCTAAAAATTAAGAGACACCCATCGATCAAAGTTGATTAATGTTCTAAGTTTTAACTATTCTTCCTACTTAAGTGCTATAAGGCACACTATTTCAATTAAGATACAATAACTACTTAAGCATATCATGCTTAACTTCAGACAAACAAAACAAAAAGCACATATGCACTCCAATTACTTACTCCTACTAAACCCAACTCTTGATCAACTTAGGACACCCAACTCCCAACTCCAAAGAAATCTATACCAGAGTTTGATACCACAATGTAACACCATAGGTTTTAACAGCGGGAGTGCAATTTAAACAACAACAAAAAACTAGTATTTCTGGATAAAATATTCATAATCATTGTTTTATTTTAAATTAGAGTAAAATATTTAATTGTAAAATTGTTTCCGAAAACGAAGATTAGAATCATTGTCTTATTATATAAAATAATTTTGACACAACTGACTTACTTACAGCCACACAATTCACATTGAAAAAAAAAAATAGTCACAACTGTTTTAAATAAAGAATTCTCATTGCAACAACAACATTTCAAGAGGGAAGAGAAAATAAATAAAATCCTTAACAAAATCATCAACTGATCTTGTATTCTAAATTGAGGGTGATTGTGTACAGAAGACCCATGGGTGGCATCAAGCCACACTGCTTCTGAGCGTCAATTGAAATCATCACGCAACCACGTCTTAGATGTCATTTCTAATGTAACTAAATATCACTAGAAGGGGGTTGAATTGGGATTTTACTGATTTAAAAAGTTTTTCACGTGTATTGAAAAACTATCCTCTATGAGAAAATGCGAATCCAAGGATAGAAATTTAAACCTTTAAATTTAAGCTGAATACAAGAAAGATAGAGAGAGAGAGAGAGAATAGAGAGTGACACACACAACTTTTATATTGGTTCACCCAATGAAGGCTACGTTCAGTCCTCACACACTTTTGAGATTTTACTAATGATCAAACTGATTAACCTCTCACTGAGGTTGATTACACTTTGCGTATTCTATAACCTCACCAAGCTTACAATCTTGTTTTTTACAGGTTTCAACTATTTCCAAGTGTAACTCGCATGGAAATTACAAAGTGATATGTGTATGATTGTTTCTTTTCTTAAATACTTTTTAAAAAGATATTTCAAAAATCTAGTGTAGGACTATAGAAAGTATAAAGAGATGATGGAAATTGCTCATGATAGTTTTAAGATACCTGCTTTTTTTATGCAATATTATTGTGTGTAGATAATGAAGAGCATACTACCTTTTATAAAGACTTTGAGGTACTCTTTCCAAGTGACAAAAGCTTTAATATCGTTGGGATCTTCAATAAAAAAGTCCAAGGTATTTTCTCATATTTACGGGTTTGCCATCCAATTGTCCTTGGACTGGTTCAGTCCATCCTTTTGCACGAGGTTCAAAAGTCCTAGGAACTTGGACGTGAGCTGTCCTTTTATTTTTCCTTTCTTCAAGACATGTAAGGGCTGCATCTTTGTCTTGTTAGCTACTGCCTTTTTGTAGGTTGATGTTGGGTCGTTTTCAACATGTGAGAGAGATGTGTTGAGTCACTTTCAATGATGTTGATCATAGACCCATCCTCTAATCTAGTACAATATGTCCTCGTACCTATTCATTCTGCCTTCTGACTTCTTTGTTTCAACAACTTTATTTATTCATTCTTTAATACTATTTTGTCTTCTCTTATTGAATTAAAAATATTTTTTTCGGTGAGGATGAATATTTTGCAAATTTGAAGCTTCATCCTCTCATATTGCAATCCTCCAGATTTGAATTAGATTTTTCTCTTTTTTGTTTTAATGATTATTAACCTGTTTTCTTATATGAATTCACTCAAAAACACATATTAATCATTAACCACAATCATAATCTTTTAAATAATTTTGTTATCATTAAAACCATTTGAGAGAGATTTTGTCTCAACAATTTTAATTTTCACACAACTCAAAACTCTAAGAACATGGGACATATATATGAAAATACAAATCATGAAAGCATAACATGACATGGTATTGTCTCTCACACACTAGCACAAATTAATAAGGTGAAATCTCTCACACACTAACATGACTCAATAATACTCGCAATGATAAGGTATACTATCCAATCTTGTGATACCACTTTATGGCTCATCACAGTCATCACTAACTATAAAATGCATGAGCATACTCTAACTTTTTTACATCAATTATTATAGAAAGCAGTTATTAAAAGACTTCACTTTTAATACTCATCAACCAATAATAATTTTTCTACACTTCTTCCAAAGTTCTTTTCATATTTTTCCTAAACTTCCAAATTGACATTTTTGAAATCTTAATCTTTATCACAAAAACCATATTTTCTCATCAACACAAAATATTTCTCAAGTTCACAAGTTTCTTTTAAATCCGAATTATTTTCAAAGCCATAAAGTTTGTAACTTTGTTTTTTAAAGTTAAATCTCTTCTTAAAAATTAAAAATTTAATATTAAAAACTAAAACTTTTTTATTCAAACTATAAATATAGAAAACTTGTTTTCACCAAAACTCCAGAGATAGAACTTTTAACACCTTAATCACAAAATCAACTTAAAACTATCCTTTAAAAAAAAATTTGGAACTCAATTTCTATATATGTACATCTCAACTAAAACACATTTTACTTATCAAAGTCTTTCAAAAATAACTTCAAATCAAATATAGTTTAAAACACCTTAGTTAATTAAGGACAACAACTCATATGGTTTCAAACTTTAAACGACTCCAAATTTTGCCATTATCTTTTTGTTTCTATCTATTTTCCTTAAAAGTTTCAACACAATAAAATAAAATATTTAGAGTTTTCGCCACTTCTAACTCAGTGTCAACAATCTCGATTTATTTTCGAAACTCAATGAACAAACTACATAAACATAGAGAATTATCCAATTTATTTAATGTTACATTACTCAAAAAAACTCAAATTTCCAATTCAGAATTTAAAGAACACTAATCAATTTTTTTTAAAATCACTTACTTTAAAAATCTTTATTTCACAACTTTGAGTTTTTTCAAAAAAAATAAGTCACTTTGGTCCCAAAGCACATTAACATCTAGTTGCCGTTTTAATTATAAAAAAAATTATAACAAAGTACAATTGTAAAAGTCTTCTTAACTTTTCTAATACAAACGACTTTAATATATTTTTTATTATCAGTGCAAATTCATTTATTTGAAAACAAATCATTACGTTACTCAAACACATACAAAAATCAATTTGTCATATTATGACATATCACATTTGGTTTAATTAAATTTTTTGCAGGTTTGGTTTCATTGTTTTGTTATTTCATTTACTAACTCCTCTAATTTCAATATTAACAAACCATAAAAAAAAAAAAAAACTTTTGTTTTATTTCCTAACTTAGGGTTTTTTATTTTTGAAAGAAAAAGAGTTGAAAATATTTCCTTTAATAACAACCATAGTATTGATAAACAAGCAAGAGTCAAGCTTAAAATATATAAAAACTCAAGTAGTGAAACAACATTGTAGTTGTTAAAAAATAAAGAAGGTTTGAGTTTGAAGAGAAATGAGAGAAGAAGATGTGTTTAAAAAAAAAAGTTGTACTAAGATGGATGGTGGTCATGAATTGCTTTTATAGTGAGTGAGAAATGTTTTTTTTCTCCTTTAATTAATCTACCATCTCAATTCCAAATTATTTTCCAAAAAATTTTAACTCCAAAAGTTAATCACATAAATCTAATCATAAAATCTCACAATTATCTTTTATAATATTTAGTCATCATCATATCACATCACTCACTTCTAGATCTACTATAGTAAAAATATATATTCTTGTCGCAAACCAATTGACAAATGAATTTAATAATAATGTGTGACATCGTAAAATATTCGTCGATAGTAGTTCTCTATAGTTCGATTAAATTTATCTGACGAATAATTTTAACTAGATCTCCGAAAATATTTTCCAAATATTTTACTAACCCATCACTTTCCATCTTATCCTTATTACACAAGTCATTATAGTCCACACATAAAAAGGGAAAGTGAGGTAGCTCATATTGGTCCTTACAAAGTATTACCACATAGTCAAATAATATCTAGATATTTTCGCTATCTCCTCATTAAAATATTAATATCCTAAATTTTTTGTGTGGTTATTTTGTGATTTTAAGTCACCTCATCTTGTTCAGTCTACAATTTGTTCTTAAACGAGTCACATATTACTCGCAGATAAAATTTTCATTAACAAAAATTATAAAATAATTCTACTAATCTAAATTTTTCAAAAAAAATTGTGATTAGATTTTTATCCCATGAAATTTTGGCTCCTTAACTTAGAAAAATATAATGAGACCAAACTCTCATTACAATGAATATATAAAGCTCCCGTTTATATTTTGGTGACATTTGAATTCCATTAAAATTTAAACAACAGTTATATCTTGCTTGTTTTCTTAAAAATTAATAGAAAAATATTTTTGAAATTTCGACAATGTCAAGATATTTATATCGTCATTTAACATCAAGAAAAACATTGAAACAATTATCATAGATCAATTTGTCAACCAGACACAATTACAACAAAATTTTACAAACAAACAGACAATATATAAATGATAAATAAACGAAAATAAACAATAAAACGCACAAATAAACAATAAATCATAATTCTTACTATACATCAATTACGGGACTTACAAAAACGTTATACACTTTCAAAGAATAAAATAATGATTTACTTTCAATATAGCAAAAAGTCGGACAATTTATGATATGATATCACCTGCATATATGTGTACAATTATTTGTATATTGTTCATAACAAAAATAAATATTTGGCATGACTACCTATCTGTCTGCACTTCTATTGCAGTTAATTGTGTTTTTGTTTTATTGTGCTTGTAGTTTATTGATGGTTTTTAGTTTATTGATGGTTTTCATTTAATTTAATTTTGTTTAAATTTATTTCACAAATTATTTTTCTAAATATATTAAAAGTAAAACACAATATTTAAGTTTGAGATAACAAAATATAACTATAAACAAAGTTTCTAGTGAAATGTCCATCTAGTCTTCAATTTTTCTATCTTTAATTAAGACTTGTGTGCCATATTGAAAAATACCTCTTGATAAAGCAACATATATTTGTATGAGGCCAAAAACATGTGGAAGATAAAACAAAAAACTCTTCTTTTGAACATGAATATATGTTAGGATTTCAACATCCAACATATTTCTAAAACACCACGAAATATAATTTCATTACATTAGGGTGTATGCGTTTCCCTACAAAAGTGCTCATTTCTTATCCTTTAAAATGTGTTATGATAAACCACATAGAGCAATGGTGCAAAAATTTGTGTTGATATAAGTTGTGTGTTCCTTCACCTCGTCAAATGACAACAAAATATGTTTTTATCTATAAAAATTGATTGATAATTATACTATTCAGTTTTCCAACATCATTTCTTGATGTTAGTACGACTCTTTCTATCATATAAGATGCATCTCATCCATGAGATTTTTAAAGTTGTAACAGAAAAATGAAAAGCGACCATAAATCAACACTGTGACTACAAGGAATCCTTAACAACGCAACCTTTTTAAATTCAAAATAAACATTATATAATAAAATTTTAAAAAATATATATAAAACGAAACAAAAAAAAAAACATCACTTACTCAAACATCATTTACTTGAAAAGTAATATAAATTCTTTTCTTATTTTTCATATTTGGTCCTCGTTAATCTCTCCCTTGGTTAAAAATAACGGTTAACATCATTTATTTATTTAATGTAATAAAAAAATGATTGTATTTCTCAAACTATCATTTCTTTTGGTTTAATTTTATACAAAAACTTACTTTATTGAATGCAATTTTGACAATAATAAAATTAAATATAAAAATTAGTTGGATTTTACTTAAATTTTAAACCACTAAACTTGTCTGTTTTTGCGGGATACTTTGATAAACAAAAAAAAATTATACTTGTATAATGTGATGTTTCAAAGATAAATGTTCTTACACAATAAATGTATTACCATTAATTTCCTTCTATTTTTTCTTTTTTTACAAAAAACCAAGTTTCACTCATGTTAAAAAATAATAATACAATTAAATTGATCATAAATCAATATATTCTCTATCGTATTTTGAGATTAATCCTATGATTAAGAAAGTTAAAAACCCGTTAATAATATATCTTTGAGAAGCTAATAAAAAAATAACCAAAATAAAATTTTAGTCATAATAATCAAACTAATATTTTATATATATGGTCAATGATCAAGAATAATATAAGATCAATTATCTTTTAATTCTATTTATCTACGAAAAAATACTTGTAGGTGTTCTTTTAGATCAACTATATGTAATATTTGAAATGAAAAATTCAACTACGTGTTGACAAATCATATGTAAGACTGGGAGAATATTAAATTTGGTATAAGCTCTATAGTTCTCTTATTTAAAATACAATATAGATAACATGAGTCTTTTTTGTCTCTGAGAACACTCCACTAAGATGAAAAAATAAATAACATCACATAATGATGACAAACAAACCAAGACATCACTCAAACGATGAAGTTATAGATAAAAACATAGAGAAAAAATTAAATCTATGTAAAAAAATTGATTTTAGATAAAAAAAAAAATGATCTAAGCCACACAAAAAGGAAGGAAGACTTCTATTATACAAAAAATTAATATATTTAAATTATTAATTAATAGTTGAATAATATATTATTTATGTATAAAAAAATTAATTTAATTAATTTTAATAAATATTATAATAAAACATACATAGATAAATTAAAAAAAAAATAAAAAATTCATAATATCCACGTTGAACTTGTCAAAAGGGAAAAAGTGAAAGGCTTAAGTTTTGTTGACATGAGAGGTGGCCACAAATTCAAAATCCAATAATTATTCAATTTTTTAGGGAACAACGTGAAAAACCCCAACAATTATGATGATGCACGCCCATATGTAGGGTTTTGATGTGACCATATATGAATAAAAAAAAAAAGGTTCAATTATTCATTTTGTTCATAATGTCAATAAAAAAGACCAATAGTTATTCAGATGATCGATCCACGCCAAATTTGGTCTATTGACATTAGGTGATAAGACATTGCACATATCTTAAACATGATCATGTGTTATATGTTGCGCTCCAATAAGCTGTGGTGTTGGAAATTCTGTTCGATAGAGATTCTTTGGTTTCTGCTTTTAGGAGGTTCTATGCCACCACTGCAAAAATAGCTTTCTTAAGAGTATAGTATTCTTGTATTGTAGATTTTGCGTTTCGCTCTCGTTTAGTCTTTGATTCTAACTTGTCTGGCTCTTTTCTACTAAAACTAAGAATACAATGGAAATCGGGGTTATAAGATAAGAAAGCGAAAGTACAACATAAATTAGGAATTTTGATATTCTCAATTCAAATTTATTTTACTTTTTTTTAGGTAGATTGAAAATTTATATCGTATAGATTATATGTGTAGAGTTTTATATAAATCAAAAATAATTTGACATATTATTGATATATTAAAATTAACGTTTTATGCATATTTATTAAACACAGTTAATCTTTGTGAGTTTCAAATATATTGAATGCTTTTGGATTTTGTAAAATTTTACATGCAAAGTCTATACAATATAAATTTTCTATCCGACGAAAAAAATTAAACAAATAAAATAAAATTAAAAGAAATAGAGATGATTGACAAAGATTGTAAAAAGTTTGGATTGAGAGGATCCAAACTCGAGAAATTAGCTAATAAAATTAAGGATATTTTTTCTTCCAATACAAGAATTTTTTATTTTTACGACACTTAACCTGCGATTATTTTGAAATAACTGCCCTCGCCACAATATTGTGATAGATCTTGGGGCGGTTTTTGTCAACCGCCGCCCTTTAAAGAAAACTCAAATCACTCCCGCGTTTCATTTCTCAATTCTAAGAGTTGTCTTCCTTTCTCAGTTTCACCAAACCCTAACATTTCTAAAAATCCCCAAATCTCTCGACCTTTTCAAAGAGTGTGATTTATCATCTTGCAAACAAAATTAGCTATTGCAAAGGTAATCTATCAACTACTCAAATTATTAAAACCATCGCAATCATCCATTTGAGGCGATTATAAGCATCACAAGTGTCCCTTGCAATCACCGCAAACCAATTTTTTTTTGTAGTGTTCATTGATTATTTTCTTAAAGGGAAAAACATTATGCTTAAATAACCTAGTATGCTTAATACCAATCAATGCTAACCATTCAAGTGTCATCATTTATGCGTAGGATAAGATAAATACAAAATATGATATAAATAAGATAATAATATTATATGATAGTAATAGAATAAATATTATCTTATCTCGTGTTTTATACATACATAATAACAATTATATAACTGTTATTATCTCAAGTCATTATGACATTATATAAACATATAATATATTTAAATGACATAATTATTATGGTGAGTTGGGAAAAAAAATATCATCGAAAAATAATTATATACTATTGAATGAATTTTATATTTTAAAAAATTTATTGACACTGCTAAATAAATAATTTTAATTTAAAAAAATCACAAATAACTAAATTCTATTTTATTTGTTGAATAAACTCAATAAAAATATTATATATATATATATA
>JBBPBS010001171.1:6266823-6284671 GCA_037974835.1 Cicer judaicum | reverse complement strand
AAAATTTGTAGTTTTATGTTTTCCGATAAATATTGAAAAACTTAAAAAATGTATTTCAGTACTTAGCTATATTCTGGAAATGTTAAAAAAAGTTTTCTGAGTTTTGAAAAATTTATTTTAAAATCTTAAAAATAAATTTTTTGAATGTATATTATGTACCGAAAAATTTAAAAAAACTATTCTAAGTATGATTTATGTACTGAAAAATTAAATTTTTTTTTTAGAGTGTAATTTCTGTATCAAAACATTTGAAAAAAAAATTCAAAAAAGAAGAAAAAATTAGTATTTATTTTTGTATCAGAAAAGTGAAATAATAATAGAATAAAAAATAACAAATTTTAGTGTTCATACAAAGGCATAATTATTAATTCATTACTTTTGTTGGAGTATAATTAAATTTGAGAGGTACATGTATAATTTCCTTTGTTGGACTCCAAAGAGTGTGTAGTAAGACATGGAGCATATCTATTTTTTTTTTCCTTGAAAGAATCGGCTATAACAAACCTTTGGACCATTGTACTCAAGCCCAAAAATAGAAAAATTGTAATAAATTAAATTATTTTTCAAAGGTCTTTTATAATTCACTAATAAAGCTTACGCACTACTAACGAGGATCAGAGAGGGAAAAAATTTTAATGGAAAAAAACATATGAGAAATCAAAAGATAAAGCTGAAGCATCAGAAGACAACTTAAATTTTAAATAGTTGAGGACGTATATACAAATTTGTAGCATTAAATATATATATATATATATATATATATAAAATATTTTATCTTTAGAAACATAAAATATTTTCTTTATCTTCACAAGTTTTAATATAGAATTTCTCTGTCAACTTCTTGTATAAAGAGTAGGAGTCAGAATTTTTTAAAGTATGATAAAAATTTATGTAACAATTTTTGTGTACCTTTATGATCTAGGGTATCCAATTTATATAGAGATTTCTCCTAGGGTTTTTGGAAAGTCCCTGTGAGAATCATCATGGGCGAGTAGATGATCGTTGGAGCTTGCCTCAAGATGTTCGACATGTGTGTGTCCTTTTGCTATGTGATAGATCGCTGCCATCTAGTGGCTATAGTTGTGGTAAGGTTACCATCCAACATTTGTTATCGAGAGTCAAAGTAAATATGATAGACCATCACATTAGATTCTATTTGATTTAGTGTTTTGCCTTAAATTCGAGAAGGTTCGACTGTGTCATATATTGAATTTGGGTCAACTTGATATTGGGTTTGACTTATGCGATTTTGAATCCGACTTAGATAAATATACATCTCATTTGAGATAAAATATTATCTTAAAAATATTTGTCATTTTATAGTATGAATGCAATATTTATTATTCACTAAAAAAGTATAATATTTTTTTTAGATGTAAATATGTATTTCTTCCATCCACAATAATTGTTATATTTACAAAAATAATTTATTCAAAGAAGACTGACACTTTTAATTTTTAATGTAACTTTAGTTTTTTTTTTGCTTTTCAATTGTATTATCTAATTACTGCTACGTTCATCACTCATAATTTATTATTTTTATTTTTCATTTATGATAATTAAACTACATCAATAGTTAATAAATATAATTTTGTGAAATTATTATATTCTCTCTTTCTTTTATAATCTTTTTTTTTAATATATGTTTAATACTCAAATAGAATAATTATTTTAAGATAAAAGTAGTAACAACTAAATAATAAATGAAGGACAAATATATTTTAGTATTAACATATTATATTGTATTTAAAATTGAGTTAAAGTAATAATTTTTTTAAAGAAATATGCATATGTCAAATGAGACAAATAATATGAGAGGAATGGAGTACGTATTATTTACTTATTTTTCAATTTAGCATGTGTTGAGTTTTATTTTTAACAACTTCCTCATTTTACTACATTTTTTAACAATTTCCTTATTTGTTGTGTGGCGAGTAAAGTTTATTTATTATATAAAAAACAACAGGTATAGTCATTATCAATTAAAAGAAAATTCAAATATTTATTAAATATGAAGTTTAAATATTTAAATAAATTTTAGTCTTCATCTTCAACGAGAAGTATCAATTTTATTAAATAAAAAACTCACACTTTAAGATTTAATTTTACAATCATAAAAGAAAATATATTCATCTTATTTTTATCATTCATCGTCCAATGTGAATTATTTATTTGTTATTGTTTTTTATGAAAATAAAATTATGAATTTATTTAAAAATTTGAGTTATAAATTAAATGAAAATATGATGTTGTTGAATATGATAATTAATTTTATTAATTTTATTTGAAGATAATAAATTTAATAAGTTTATATAAAAAAAATTAATTTATTGACACTTTAAGAAATAAAAGATAAAATTATTATTTAAAATTAATTAAATAATCAATTCAAAAAGGAAAAAAAATAACTATATAATTAACTGAAATGAAATCAATATATTTTACCAAAAAAAGAAAAAATAACATTTAATTCCATCAAAAGATATACTCCCTTAGAAAGAATCTGCCAAAAAAAAAAACATTTAATGAAACGTCGTGTTATTTAACTTTATGTATAGTCAAGTTGGAGTTTAAATATGTTTCTGATATGTTTCTACTCCATTCAATTCTGTCACACACTCATAGGTGTTTGTGTATATGTCTCTGTAAGAGAGAAATAGTTAGTTACAAGAAAAATGGTAGGGCCAACTAGACCTCAATTTGTGCTTTTCGGTTCTTCCATTGTTCAACTCAGTTATTTGAATGAAGGTTGGGGTGCTATACTTTCTCATTTGTATGCTCGTAAGGTACTTCTTTCTTCTTCTTCTTCCTCTTTTTCAAATCTTGGAGATTCTTATGATGTTGATTAATATTATTTCATTGGTGTTTGTAAGATGATTTATTCCTTAATGGTTAATTCGTTTACAGTTCTGATTTCAGATTTGGATTGTAGAAGGAGTGGTTATTTTATTTTAGTCTTAATTATTCATATGATGTTGATTAAATAAAAAATATGAAAAACTTCTGAAATTGAAATGTAAATTTTTACGTAAATCGGTAAAAATAAGTAGACTAAAACTGTAATTGAGCCATTTATTTATGATTGAATTCTTAAACGTTGACATTGCATATGATCAAATTGTTTTGTTCTATCATGAATCATGATTTTCCATAGTTATGCACCATTTCTGATCCAGCTTGTTTTTTTCTTTTAATTATTGAGGGAAATCTTTATTTGCAATTAGAAAGTATTATGGACACATCCGTAGTTGTGTATGAATTGACATAAACTGTTCCAGAAAAAAAAAAAAATGAATGACATTAATAGATGCGTTAATTGTTAGGTTGATTTAGTTGAGGGGGGGAGCTAAGTTCCGCTTCTTTTCTGTTTTGGAAACAATTAAGGTTCTGTTTTCTTCTTCTTTTTTTTTTTTTTTAATTATTGGGGGAAATCTTTATTTGCAATTAGAAAGTATTATGTCCACATCAGTAGTTGTATATGAATTGACATCAAACTGTTCCAGAAAAAAAAAATGAATGACATTAATAGATGCCTTAATTGTTAGGTTAATTTAGTTGAGGGAGGGGTCCCCAACTAAGTTTCCCTTTTTTTCTGTTTTGTAAACAATTAAGGTTCTGTTATTATCAGAACCCTCTCTTATTAAATACTCTTAAATATGGTTAAATACAGTTGCTTTTTATTTGATTTGTCTTTGTGTGCTGCATTATGATGATCAATGAGTTTAATTTATCACATGATGTTATTACATAGGCAGATATAGTTCTGCGAGGATACTCTGGTTGGAATTCAAGGCGTGCTGTGCAGGTTCTGGATACAATTTTTCCCAAGGTATAGAGAATTTTGAGTGGTAAATGTCCCTATTGAGTTAAAATTTCCCCTTCTTTCTCTTTTCTTTTCTTTATAAATGTTATAAATGGTTGTTGATTTTATTTGTGGTTGGTTATATACAAAGTACTGACACAAACACAGACACTAGACATAATACAAATACCAACTAGACAGGAGTAATAATTTGAGAAAATGAAAGTGATTGGATGCTGTCACATGTGTCAATGTAGTATCAGGGTCGGACATTTGTATAGGATCGTAGGTGGTCATCTAATAACAAATGACACTTTGGAAAATAGTCTGTAAGTTAAGTAAGTTTGCTATATTGAAGAATCTTGCAAATGATATCTTCAATTTGTCCTATGAAGATTATTTTGAATTTTACAAATATTAAAGATAGTACAATGAACTTCTCAATTATCACCGTTTGTTACTTGCAGTGTATTTATTCTAGATTTTGGTTTGCTCAATATGATTACTTTTCTTGGTTAAATTTACAAATAAAGAGTCACCCATTTGCTCTCTTGTTTTTATAACATAGAATGCCACTGAGCAACCATCGTTGATAATTGTGTACTTTGGTGGTAATGATTCTATTCTTCCACATCCAAGTGGCCTTGGTCAACATGTACCTCTCCAAGAATACATTGAAAATATGAAGAAGATTGCTAACCATCTCAAGGTAAAATTTCACCCTAGATTAACACATTCTGTCTCGGTTATCGATATATGAATGAAATCCTTCATCCTTCAAAGTATTAATTTCTTGTGCATTCTTTGCATATATTTGTTTCCTCAAAGTTTGACTCATCCTAATGATTATCAGAGCCTGTCAAAGAATACTCGCCTTATATTTCTCAGTGCTCCTCCTGTCAATGAGAGACAAATTTATGGAAACAGGTTTTGACTACAAATTCATTGCTATTTGATTATACAAATTTGACATAAAATATCGACATCGGTTTAGATGGTTAACCATCAACTGAACATAATCAACCATAATTTTTAGGTGTTCAAAGATACACAATATTCATTATAAAGATACATGATATTTTGTATTATATAAATAAAACATATATTGATAAGGTTATATGATAAAATTGTTGTTCGAAATTGAGCTTAAAGTTGAGTAATATTATACAGCTGAGATCTAAAAATTGACATCTTCAGTTTGAAAATATTCACACCCCCTCACTTATGTTGAAAATATTTGTAGGATTAGGCATCTGTAGGTGAAGTAACATGGTCACAAATTAATTATCCCATACGATCCTGCTAGTGCTATTAGACTAACTACTAAGACATGTGAATGACTTTACATTTAATTAACAATACTAGCATATGATAAATTTAGAGAATGACATTTTACTTCTCAAGCACTATTAATATTCTTATTTCCTGTCTACTTATGAATTTATATTTAAATATTAAACTCTGATGATTAAATTTTTGGACTTAAACCAGTTTTATAGAGAGGCCACAAAGGAATAATGAATCCTGCCGAATATATTCCGAAGCGTGTTTGGAGCTATGCCGCGAGACGAATATCAAGGCCATTGATCTATGGTCTACACTCCAAAAAAGGAACGACTGGCGAGATGTTTGCTTCACGTAGGTTTGCTCTCATATGCTTCATAATTTAAAAGGCTTCAAATGTGTCTATTCTACCCTTCATTCATTTCCTTGAGTGGTGTTTGATAGGGATGGAATTCATCTTACATCTGAGGCTAGCAAGATAGTGGTAAAAGAGATACTTAAAATCCTCGAAGAAGCAGATTGGGAACCTTGCTTGCATTGGAAGTCATTGCCAAATGAATTTGGAGAAGATTCACCCTATGATCCAATTGGCCCAGATGGAAAAACAACTTTGAATGTTTCCAGTATGACCTTCCTGGAACCTATGGAATATGAATAATACGATTTGGGAACTAAAGACATGCCCCACTTCATAGAATCATATGCAACAACCAGAAATAACAGGAATTTAGAACTGTGCCTAAATCCTATATTACTTCTCTCAAGTGTTTCATCATATGAATGGTATGAACTTTGATTATATTTGATTGAGTAAATTGCTTAAAATATTTTTCCTTTTTATGGTTTATATGTTTGGCGAAAGTTATTGCACCTTAAACTCCAAAATATAATTCGTGATAATTATACTTAATTAGTTTAATCAGCAGCGAATAAAAATTACGATTTTTTAAAAACATTTTCAAAAGATTTAAGATATCACATTACAACTCATCATAATATTTAAAATATTTTATATAATATCAAAAGGAACTCGATATCATATTTAAAATTATAGGACTTATAATACATTTACATTCTATGTTTGATACTACAAAATAGTTCATTTTAAATACATTAACTATCGAAACCCGGTGTCACCTATCATAGTAGAGAAAATCCAAAATTCAAATTCCCTAACGCGATACTAGCAAATAACAATATATTCAAACTATGATGCACATATACCTCACTTTTCTAACCATATATGTGTCGCATACGTATCTATGTCAAACACAGATACTTCATGATACTTTCCGATAAACCTCTAGTTTTTTGCATATCTTTTTCAGTACAAACCTCTTCAACCCCTTGCATGTTGAAGCACCAATTTGATATTAGCACACTTACCACTCATTTTTGAATTTGAGTGTCCATCAATAGTCCTATTTTTCTCGAGTTTTATCTTATTTTTATCTCTTATAAATTAATTTATGTCATATTTATTAATATTTTTGTGGAATTTTTATTTATATATACATGTATTTTGTAAGAAATAACTTGTCGTATTGAATATGTATGGTATCCGAAACTCGTATCGTATCTGTGCAACATAGCTTCAAAATAACTTATCTGTTACTTAGATCACAAATCAGTACCTATAGCATGTTAAATGTCTACGCCAATAAGTACCAAACATCCAAAAGCAACGAGTGAGCACTTCAACATCATGTTAATGGTATAGCACAAATAAAACAAACACAAACACGTACATTTAAACAAATAGTTACACATTTTTAACCATAATCACAGATAGAGGATTTTATCCTGTACCTCCCTAATCAATATAAAAATACAATTTTGTCTTTTTAATTATATTCAACTTTTTTACCACATATTTTTTCACTCCCTCATTCGAAACTTTAAAGAATTTACTATAACTTTCAAAAAAATATTCCATTTAAAAAATTTCCTATTTGTAGAAACCCCTCACAAATATCACGGTAAGTATAAACTTTTAATAACAATTACGAATCCTAGACCAGAGTTAGTAACATTGGCCATAAATCACATTTGGTAATAACACTTAATTGATTATGCAATTCAATGACATGGTTACTTCTTATACCTTTCAATAACATGTGGTACTAAAACTAATATTATGTCTCCCACATGTGGATGAATAATACATAATAATTGACCACAACCTCAAACACCTATTCGACTCAACCCAAGACTTATGTAAAGTGACTAGTTAAGATTAAATTAGGATTGTACAATAGCTCATGACATTAGAGAGTATCTCTAAGCCACATAAGAATTCTTTTTCAAAGGATCTTCAGAGTTTGGTGTCACTCGCAGACTCAACTGTTATTATTGTTTATCCCAAAACATTGAGTTAGTAAACCCTCACAAATTCAATTGCACATGAGACACTAAATCATTAGACACTTACAATCATACCTTCCTTTTATCATCAAATTAGGTCACTCCTTAATAAAAGACCATCATAGTCGTGAGATAAGTTTATCGTAAATTCACAATTCACATCACAATACATTTGTATTCACAACATAGGATTCACAGTTTCACAATTTACATATTTAACACATGCTCACAATAGTTAACACTTTCACATTTAGGACTCGAAAAACACAATTATAATATTTTAGCCTACAAAGAACTTTAAACGATAGAAACAACATTTAATATGTGAAAAACAAGTTCAATCGATGGAAACAAAATTTAAATGATATGTAATCAGTGAAAATCGAAGGATTTCGATTATCTATATTTGACTTCTCTACCGTTCTCTATCTTTTTATCTATATCTCTCTACATGTTGTTTTCTCTCTCATGATTCTCTCTTCATCATAAACATAACACTATCTTATTTTATCACAAATTTTTTCTAAAGTTACTCTATTTTTAACTACCCAAAGGTTGAAAATCTAAATCCAAAAAAGAAATAGAGAAAAAATGAGACTTATCAATCAGCTAAAGATTCTAACAATCGATGAAATGGTTCAAACATTTGGGAATTAATTGTTTGGAAATATTTATTAATAATTAAAATGTTATCAATATATGAGTGTTCTTGGTTATTTGGGATAAAATGGAAATTTTATTGGCTAGAGTTTTCAAAAGCACAAAAGATTTGGTAGAATAGATAAAATATGATTTTAAGGTTTCGGGTTTAAACCTCATAAATAGTATCACGAGTTTGAACAACATCACACGGAAAAGAATCGTAAAAAATGTCTCTATGTCTTCCTATGAAATGTAAATATGGGTGTTAAATTTATTTATGTTTTAAAAAAATTCTAAAGTTTTGTAAAGAGAATATTTATTATATTCTAAATATGACTATAAAATATCATTTAAAATTCAAAAATACATATAAATTGACTTAAAATTAAAGACGAAAAATGAAGATATAAATTTTTTTGGAAACTAAAAGTTGATTTTTTTTAATAAAGACTAGAAACGAAACATTAAAATTTTATATGATAAAAGATTTATTCAATTAACTTTTTAATTTTAGTAATATTGTTTCAACTACACTAATTTGTTAACATTCTTTGGAAGTACGATACAATTGAGGTAAATAATTTGAAAAAAGGTTTCATCATTCAAGAAATTCTTGTACACTCTATGCATAACATTCAATTTTCATCGCATATTTATAAACAAATCATATTAATTGAGATTTCTTATCACAGAAAACTTGAATTATATTTCTTAGTACTCCTTTCATCAATCAGGACCAATTCTTTGAGTTTTGGTGTTCTGGATGAATAAAAATATAATATCACTACTAGAAAATTGACTTATAGTGACAGACAAAATTAACTCTATATTTTGAAGACTGTCACTACATATTTTGAAGATTGTCATTAAAAATTAGATAAATATAAATATTTATTCCTACACTATTGTGTGTCACTAAAACGTATTATTATTTATTAAATTAAATTTATTTTATTTTATTTTATCTTTCGATTAGTTGTAATTCTAAATTATTAAAATCAGTAAATTAAATTTATATTTTTAATTTATTTTTATTAACTAATGTCATTGAATTACACAATAAAATATAATATAATTTTATCAATTATATTAAAACATACAATAAATAGTTATTTTACTCTAAAATATTCAATAAATTGCAAACTAATTTCATAAAGAACAATAATCATTTTCTTGAATAAAAAATTCTAACAATCTTGAAATCTAACAATATTAAACATTTGATCCTTTACATACTTGTTTTAGATAAGATGTTTCAAATGTGAAATTCTAATTTTCTGAATAGCCATCAGAAAGCTCCTAATATTTTCAAAATACTTAAATGCTGATAATGGCGCTCCATCAGGGATTAATATAGAATCAATAGGACTCTCAACAACCTATAAAGAATAATACATAATTTACCTTAGTAAACAAACAATAACAAGAAATATAGAGTAAATAAAATCAAGAGCACCTAAATTGACCTTGGATAAAGCACCAGGTTGAACCTTTTAAAAACATTACAAAGAATAATATCACTCTTAAAACCGAGCCTAAACTCTCACTCAATAGGCTCTGCTGATAAATCTTTAGCTGTAACAACTCCAACTATTTTTCTCAACCCTGCTGCTTCATATCTTCTAAATGTTGCATTTTATACAATTTATTTTTCAATCTCAAAATAACTGATACAAAATCCAAATATCTTTTTCGTATAAAATTGACAAACATCAACCTTCATTAAATTGAGTATCATATAGAAAAGGATGATAATTTGAGCCACTCATGAAAAAAACTGAAAACTGATTATTCCTAGGAAATTACCAACTTTTGCTTTTCTAAATTCCAAATCAAGATCTTTGAGACAAGTACCGTGTTGCTGAAGCACATCTTCTACTACAGATGCAACTGAAAACGACAATGTCGCCATAACAAACAACTAACCAAACTGCAATGGTGAGACTTCTTAAGTCTTAATCCAACCACCATATAACAAAATTCAACTCATCAACATTGTCATTACCAACGAATAATATTGATGAAATACAAAAGAATGTGAAAATGTGAATTATCTTCTCTCTTTCTCTCTCACTCTATGATCTTATATTTGATGATGGAAAGTTTGTTGCAATGTCTTACCAATTCAAAGAAAGAAGCATATAGATTATATTCTCTGTTACCTTTCCCTTTTTCTCTTTACAAACTAGCACTCCAACTCCACTAACCCAAATACCTCTTTCTTTCCCTATATATCCGCTTTACAGTATATAATACTCCCCACTACTCTTTCTTGCTTCGGTTCTCTCCTTACCACATGCTTCACCTCTGAACCTCATTATAAATCTGACCTTTCATATCATATCAATGGAAACTCTTCACATAGCTTAACCTAAGCTTTTGGTAGACTTAAAAATTCTTCTGCAGACTCATTCCTCACTTGAATTTCAAATTTTCGTAAAATACATGAATATTAATATTAATAAGATTTTATGGTATTTTTATGAGTATTTGTTTCAAGAAAAAGCTACTATTTGTTTCAACAAATGTTGCATTCAGAGTGTAAGAGGAATTATTAGAAACAAAAGCATTGAGATGGGAATGATTGAACTGATGTTAGATGGATTGAATGACAAAAATTAATATCCTGTAAGAGGAATTAAAAATCAAACAAAGAATAAATCATCCCTAATTAAGAATCAAAACAATAATAAGCACTTTATAAGATAAGAGGTGATACCTAAGGTAGAGTCCTAATCTAAAGATCAAAATCAAGTATCTATGTAAATATGTATGAAAGTTTAGGAAAAAAGCCATCATCTCTATGCAATACACTTTTAGAGAGATGACAACAATATTAACTCGTTTAATAAAAAATATCAAAAATAATTTTGACTTTGCTCATTGCAGGCTCGATGATTCCAGCTTCCAAGTTGTTTCTAATCTTTCTTTCTGAAAGATCCAAACCCATGCTGGAAAGAGAGAAAACAATATTTATTTTAAGAAATAGAAAAGAAGAAAGATATATAGTTTACTTGTAGGCACATACCTTGATAAATGCTTCTTATCTGCTTTAGTTTGTGCAGTATGGTGGTAGGCCCATAATTTTGCAACCAGCTCTGTGGTATTCTTAGCAGCATTGACAGAAAGCACCTGCACCAGAAAATTGTTACAAATATATATACTTCTTGGTGCTAAAATGGTATGAAACAAGAGCTTACCTATCAAAGAGCCACTCAACACATGAATACCCACAAATAAAAATGTGGACAAACTACTAACTAATTAATTTGTGTGGAAACCATGGAAAATTATATACTGATATTAAATTATTGGACTGGGGAGAAAGTCTAATGGCATGTTCACCCAAAACCACACTGTTACTTATATTGTGTACTCTATACAACCTACATTCTGATATTACAATATAACAAAACAACTTAATATTTCCAGCAATCTGTCAAAATTTTCTTTGAAAAGTAGTTGCCTGGTATCATTATGTGTTTTCAGATAATACTATGTGTTCGGTAAAAAGCCTAGAAAAACAACCTAGAAGCCTGCCACATTATTAAAATTCAGTAGAACAGAAATATAGGCTTCATTGTTGACATTTAGAATCATGTGCCTTAGAATGTTTATAGTCTGTAAATTCTAGTTTTTTAGCAAATTATTTAGTAGACCTTCTGTATCACACTCAGGATGTAGCAGCATGCCTGAAGCAGTGTGTGATCTATAAACAAAAACTAGAGCAAGTTTTAAATATCAACTCTCAGTTGCCCACATTCCTAGTGATATACTCTTTTACGGCCACAAGTGGCAGTTATTGTGATACTGTAATTTATCAGTCTCAAGAAAAGCAAGTAAAGGGTATAACACTTACGGTCATGACACAAGCATAAGGGTGTCTCCCTGAACATGATGACATTCATCCATTATTAAAACCTTTATCATATTCAGTTTGTTAAAGTTGTGCCTCAAGCAAGAGAACAATATTGCAGGAGTCATGACAAACACATGTACATTCAAAAGCATTACCAACATCAATTACAGTTATATACAGAATTCAGAATCATCATACTAAAACTTTAATAACAAATGATGACATTTTTATTCAGGTTAATTGAATATTAGAATAACAGAAATCCAATGTCTGTTTTTTCATTTTATTTGAACATAGAGATTGAAGCCACAAACCAGATAGATTATGGTTATGCAAATACAAGATTACTATTAATATGAAATAACAAAGGACATCTTTTATTTTTGATAGAAATGCAAATATCCTCACCTCATGTTTCTCCATTTCCATGTAGCTTCATCCTAATAGTCTACCCCATGTCCTCCCAATTCATTTTGACTTTGAGAATATATCTCAAATAGAAATCATTCATCAAACAACATATTTCAAATAAACAAAGTTATTATAAAAAAGATAAAAGGGGTAACATACTTGAGAAACCAATATATATTTTTCTATGACTAAAGATCTGAACTAGTTGGTAATCTTCAATCTTGCATTGCATAGCTGCCATTATATATCATCCTGAAACACGATATTGACAAACATATGAAAAATCAAAGATAACTAACACTCACTCTTTCACCTAACCAAACTCCGATTCTCAAAACATATCGGTTTTCAAAACTCCATTCAACCGTTGCTTCGTCAAGTTCAGCCCATTATACGAAAACCGTATAGCCATCGCCACTGCTCAAACCCGTTTGTCTGACTCTTTCCTCTATGCTTCATGGGATTACACCGTCAAATGAGGGTGAAGTCAATTTTTCCCTTAGGTCCTTTATCTACCGTTAGTTACCGTAGCTATATGTCAATTTTTTTAAGCGATAATTGGATACACTCAACATATAGCTAAAAGTAATTATAATAACATTATTAAAAGTTGAGTGTTATAATAGATATTTTTTTTAGTATATCTTCGTAATTGAGATTTTCAGAAAATTATTTTTAATTTTTGTCAAAAAAAAGAATCAACAGATATCAAAACAATACTTTTCAATTTATCATTTGAATTAATATATTTTAAATAAGCTTTCAAATTAAAATTAAAAAATACAACTTAAATCTTCTATTAAGTAAAAAAATTGTTAATTTTTTAATAATTTTAATATATATATATATATATATATATATATAAGCCCTCAAAAATTGGGGCCTTGGACCGGTGTCCATCTCAATCAGCCTGTGTCATCAAGGAGGCAAAAGTTAATAGACGACAATTGTAACGACTGGTATTAGTTTGATATTTTGATTTCTTCTTCCATCTCATAATAATTGTCACATTTGTTAATTTTTTTTTTGAAAAAAATAAAAGATATATTATCAATGTAAATTAGTTTTATACGTCCAATAGAAATCAAATATGAGGTGGTCATATTTACATTGTGCTTACAAATTGGATGAGTTTTTATTAGATATCGGTGTAAAATGGTTTACATCAATAGGACATCACTATTAAATTTTTTTCTCTATCTTAAATTATTTATTATTTTATAATATCAATATAATATTAATGTTTTTTTCTTTTAATATATTTTTATTTATTGTATCACAACTCATTAAACTTTTCCACTACCTAATTAACATAATTGGATACACTCAACATATATAAAACACTCACCACCTAAAATTAACCATTGTTATGCGATACGTTTTTTTCTATCCTTAAGTCCAAGCAAGCATGAGTAAAAGAAATGGTTGCATCTAAGTTTCCAATATATTATACATTTATACTAGTTGGATTGGACCCCAACTCTGAAGTGGACTTTAATTAAATAAAATAAACACAGTTTTGTATTGTACACCCCACGTCCCACCTCCTATTCATATAAAAAATACCATTTTATCTTTAGTGTTATGTATAAAATTTTCCAAAAAAATTCACTCTCCTTTTTTCACCCATTTTATTTGAAAGTTTAGAATATCTGAATCTAAAATTGTCAAAACATCGAAAGTTTGAAACCTTCGAAATTGAAAAGTAAGAATAATGTTTGAAAATTTGAAAATTTTGAATCAATATTTTTTCCAACCTTAGAAAGTTTCTATGATGATAAAAGTTTCGAAATACATATTTCCCAACAATTCTAAAACTTTAGAAAGCTTCATTGAAGATAAAAGTTTCAAAATGAAGAAACTTTCGAAACTTTCCAATAATATGAAAGTTTCAAAAGGCAAAAATCTAGAAATTCAAGGAAAGTTTCGAAACTTTGGAATGCATGGAAAATTCCGAAGCTGATTCGGAACTTTGGCATTCAATGAAACTTTTGAAACATGTTTCGGCAATATGAAAGTTCCGAAATAGAATATTTTAAATTTTTTTCTTCATTTTTTTTAATATTGATATATTGGAGTGCCTAGAATGAGAGGTGCGTTTGACCAAATTATTCGCAACTTGATAGGTGATAGAGGTGATGGTGCAGAGAGAATTTCACCAACAACATCAAACAGACGACATAACAAAGCAAATCGTCCAATTAGACAGCGTCATCAAAGACAAGATATCCATGATGATGTCGGTGAGCCTATTGGGCATTCACAGATGGAGGAGGATGTCCCTAAGCCTCAGATGGAACAGGCTGAGGAACAGTATGCTGCACATGCTGCTGATATTGATGATATTCATGATGCTGCTGCACATGCTGATGATGTTGATGATATTGATGAGCAGGATCAGCAGACTGAATTCCTCGGGGGACCGATGGTGACACATGTGTTGACACAGTTTGAGCACCACGTGGCTCGGAGGCTATAGGAAGGAGAGGTATATGTTAATTAATTTTTATTTAAGTTTATTTAATTAATTATTTATTTAAGTTTATTTAATTAATTAATTGTTGTGTAATTACTCGCAGGATCGTGAATCGTTAAAATTTATTACTCATGGTTGAAACTAAAGAAGTTTACCGAAGTTCATATGCTAGATCTTGTAGAGCATTGGATTCAGGAATCTGGGCTGCTACATCTGTTTTCAGCCTACCTCACTATGATTGATGTTGGTTTGATATCTGTATTTGATGAAATATGGCACAGGGAGACCAACTCATTTCATTTGCCAGTTGGAAAGATGACTATCACTTTAGACGACGTCGTCACTCTCCTTCGCATCTCACCCCATGGTAAATTTTTTCATTCATCTGTGAATATGAACACTAATAATGATTCAAGAGCTGCACATGAGTACTTAGGTGCAACATGGGAGGAAGCACTAGATGAGATTAATTATAGTAAATGTGCCCAATATAGATTGCAATAGTTGCATGATTTATATAGTTGTCTCATTTAAACTAACCAGTTTGAGTGTGTGGCTAGAATGTATCTATTGCATTTAGTTGACAACATAATTTTCGCCGATAAAACACATATGTGTGTGGAGGTGAAATACATTAGTTTATTTATTGATTTAGATCGTTGTTGAGACTATTTGTGGGCTACCGCGACATTGGTTTTCCTTTATGACAATCTGGGACATGGGCCTATACACGACACTCGACAGTTGGGAGGTTACATGCCCCTATTAGATGTATATCATTTATCTTAAGTTGTGTCGTTTATTTATTTATTAAGTTGTGTTATTTAATGATGTTACTTATGTTGCAGTGTTGAATTTATGAGCACTTCCCTAGGATATGTAAGCGGGGAGATAAAGGATTGGTTCCTGCACATCTTCCAAGAGCATGTAGATGGACTGCAAAACATGTTGTTGAAGGCGGATTGATGGCATATCGTCATAGACTTGATGCTTTGTTGCCTAAGGATGTAGTATTTACACCATATGATGATGATCGAGCTAATCATCCGTTTGTATCGATTTCGATGTTCTCTGGATATATTCGATGTGGTGGAGTCTCAGTCCCATATTTGTCGGAGCGATGTCTTCGACAGTTTAGTCGTATTTAGTGTATTCAGCGTGACGTTCCTCCGATGCCGAACAATATAGATTAGGTGTAATGGACTACTATGAAATCATCTGTATCGCTCTTTTGGAGGCTTTATCTTGTTGCAGCTTTTCCTGGAGAGGTCACTGCAGACTACTATGAATGGTACATGAGTGTTTCACATTCTCTGATCATTCCTCCATCTATTGTTGCACCTTCGAGTCCACCTACTGTTGCTGCACATGCTAGTCCATCATCTTCTGCACATGTTGTTCCATCATCGGCACGAGCCCGTAGAGCAGTTGAGCTTGTACGTAGGACCATTAATTTGGTAGCTCCATTTAGAGAAGTTCATGAGATATTAAGTGAGTTAAGCCGCTTGTACGACGATTAGTGATTGTGTTATGTATTATTGAGATATTGAACATGAATTTGTATTTTTATATTGTGTTATTCTGAGTTAATTCGCATTTATTTTGAGTTAATCCGCATTTATTTTGAGTTAATCTATAATAAAAGATATTTAAAATGATAAAACAAGATGAATTGATAAATGATGGATCAATGATAAATGATATTCTAATAATCCATGATAAATGATATACAAGATATTCTAATATTCATTTAATGAAATACAAGATGATTTGATAAATGATTGATCAATGTGTTCTCAATGCTTCATACGTGTTGCATAAGCTATATCCCATGTCTTTGCACACTCACTACAAAAGTCTTTCTATTTTTGTGAGGTAGGTGGCAAAGGACAATCAGACTTTAATTTGATCTAAACAAGAAAAAATGAAACATTAATTTATCTGAACAAGAAAATATTAAACACTAATTTAATAAACAACATTAATCATAAATTTTACATGTACCCAATAATTTTCATTGACAAATTCAATTGCTAGTAAAGAGTGAACATATGACTATTTCGATGATGCTTTGTTTGGTGTAAAGAATGTTGTATTCGATTACGAGACAACGATACCAATATGACATTATATAGTTGTAGTACCTAATTTTTGTCCGATTAATTTAAAATTATTTTAATAATAATAATAAATAATAATAATAATAATAATAATATATTTAAATATTTTTACAATCATTTTCAAAAATACCATTATTTTATATTCGTATTTAAGTATATATTAAAAATAAAATAATCTAGTTGTAGTACCCTAGGTTTTCTTCAACAAGTTTCCTTTCAAACCAGAATCACTCAAAAAAACAATTGCTCAGAAAACAACTTGTAAATACCAATCCTTTATCTTCTCTACTTTGTGAAGATCCCTGTTGCAAACATGTTATAAACCGGTTTCTTGATTAATTTTTTAGCTTAATAAAGAAGTGTAACAATCTGTACACTTAATGTAAAGTTAACAGACTTCTTTTTTTTCCCTTAATGGTACATTGCTTAAATTTTATTACAAAAATAATGTAAAATCCAATTAATTTTTGTTGAGTAACAATACAAAATCCAAAACATGTATTTGTACGATGAATGAAAACATTAGCCGTTTCCCCTATAAATCCGGCAAAACAGAACTGAGAGAGAAAGAAAAAATTTCTAAAAAAATCAGAAAATGAGAGAAAGGTAGAAGATAGAGTTGTTCTTAGAGAAACAGATCTTACCCATAACAAACCCAGATCTATCGAACCCAAATGCAGCAAACAGATCCATCAAACCCATTCAGCAAACTCAGATCCATCAAACCCATATCCATAGCTAAAGGATATTCAAACCCATTTTAAGATCAAAGAGACGACCGCACACCATCTTCACCCGCATCGGAAAGGTATTTCGTTCATCCATTTCCAGGTTTGTGTTTGAAATTTTGCGTATGAGTTTGGAATGGGGGGGGGGGGGGGGGGGGGGGG
>JBBPBS010001171.1:6173789-6266605 GCA_037974835.1 Cicer judaicum | reverse complement strand
GGGGGGGGGGTGTGAGGTTTGCTCTGTTTGTTCGTCCGTTCCCTGACTTGTTTAGGCATAAGTAACGCTTTTATTTTATTAAGGGTTAGGGTATTATTTTCATTAAATTATTATTATTTATGTTTAATATAATTAATTATATTTATTATAAAAATTAGGAATACAGTTAACTAGTAATAAAGGTCATTTATTTAGCATTATAACAATTTTCATTTATTTACAAAATATATTAAAAGAGGGTTACATTTATAATTAATATAAATTTTTTATTCATTTAATAGATTAAGTTAAAGTCCATATATTTTTTATTTTTACTATTTTATTCTCGTGGTTATTACTAATTCTATTTCGAAAAACAATCATTTAAATTTGTTTAATATTTAATATCATTTTTAAAAAATAAAATAAAATAATAACAAATATTTCATTAAAAATTAACTAGATGTGACATCTTTTTAATCTTTGAGTTATTAGAACACAAATTGTGACAGTTTGATGGTTCTAAATCTCATATTCACAAAATAAATTAATAAAATAAAAATCATAAACATGTTAATCATAAAAATTATTTATATTTTAATCCCGGAGTTACATAATACAAATTAAACTATTTTGTTAGTTTTGAAACTTAATTTAAAAATAAAAATAAAAATATTCTTAAGAGGATTAAATTAGATGTGACATCTTTTTACTCCTTGAATTTTGAGACACGAGTTGTACAATTCGATCGTCTTAAAATTCATATTTTAAGATAATTATACAATTCGATCGTCTTAAAATTCATAATCCTTGAATTTCTTTATGCTTGTCAAAATTATTTTTTTTTAAAATAACAAAAATACAATTTATTTAAAAGCAATCAACACATCCAAATTTTCCACCAAGAACTACGTAGCTTTGATTTCTCCATCGCACCGGGAGATACGTAGGAGAAAGATCACACTCTTGTCAAGCACAATAATACAAACTTTTTTTTTACTCATTTTAACATGCTTTTATTTCAAGAAAATCATATTTATAAAAAATAAATTTATATCCATATTTAATAATAAAGAGAAACAAATATACTTAAGTTAATATAATTTTGCAAAATTAATTATAGGTAACCGTTTTTTAGCTGATGTCGTAGGGTGCTAATACCTTTCCTAGGCATAATCGATTCCCGAATTCAAAATTCAAAATTTGGTATCGAAGGCCATTTTTTGTTTTTTCTACATTTTTAAGGGTTTCCCAATATTTTTCCTATTTTAAAATAAATTTTGGTGGCGACTCCATTGAATTCGAGGAAAACTCAAAATTTTAGGCCGCGACAGCTGGCGACTCCATTGGGGACACTGTAGAGAGTCAAGCCTAACAAATTAATTGTACATAATATATTTTTTAAATTTTTCTATATTTTTTTTCATTTTCTTTATGTGTTTATTATTTTTTTAATAAGTATTAGCTAATATTATAATATTCTTTTAAGCTAGTAAATCATTTTTATTTTATTTTATTTTATTTATCTATTTATTTTGTATATGTATATGTTTTGTTAGTATTATGGATTTATTGAATTATGCTTATTCAACGCCTACACTTTTATTAAGACACACACTTATGAGTGAAACCTTATACTCGGGTTTGAACAAGACTTAAGTTTAGATTTGAGATTGCGTAGTGGTAGCCTTCTGGATGTACGTCTTGTTTGGTAAGCATGAAGATCTCACCTAGAGTTTGATCCCGTTGAGGTTATTTTCACTCCAAATAGTTTACCTATTGTTGTTGACAATTTTCCAAAATAGGATTATTGGCTCTAGGAACCGTGTTTAGAACCATAGAGTCTCCCTTGTGAGAATTTCACTACATAAGTCCATAGACCCTTTCATTGTAAGAATATTCGTAAAAAAACCAATAAATTATTTCATATATTCAAGAGTTTATATATATATTAGTTTCATTCATACCTCATGACATTTTTTTTCTCTCTTTTTCTAAGAAAAAATAAAACATAATAGCATTTTGCATAAATTTTCAGGATTTTTGGGAAATCATACAAATCTTAGTCACATGTTATTTAAGTGGACAATGGGATCGGAAAAAAGGAAAACCTTACTTTTAAAGTTCAAGCAACCTGATTTGAAAAGTTTAAGAGACATCATCAATCAAATGAAAACTATACAGCGTGATAGCTTCTTTCACAAATATGGGAAGATCCTAAATCTCTTAGCAGTAAATGTGCAAACAGGTGCCCTCACAACATTGGCTCAGTATTATGATCCTCTCTTAAGATGTTTCACCTTTCAAGATTTTCAGTTGGCCCCAACATTAGAGGAATCTGAACGAATATTGGGTTACTCCCTAGAAAGAGGAAATCCTTATCGATATACTGGGCAACCATCGAAGTTGGAAACAATTGCTGAAGTGTTGAAGACTGACATAAGAGAGTTGATAAGTACAAAAGAGGAAAAAGGGGCTATTCATGGGTTTTCAAGAAAATATCTAGAGCAAAAGTGCCAAGATTTAACCGATAAAGAAGAATGGAGTACTTTTATAGATGTTTTGGCCCTCATTATCTACGGTATTGTTATATTCCCAAACCTTGATAACTTTGTAGATTTTGCTGCCATAAATGTATTCTTAGCTTTTAACAAACATAAACAAAACCAGTTCCCGCGATTCTGGCTGATGTATACTATTCTCTGCACATGCGACATGAGAAGAAGGGGGGAACAATTTTGTGTTGTGTTCCAATGTTATATACTTGGTTTGTGTCTCACATGTTCAAGAAAGGGTATCATGTTGGGGTTAAGAGTAATCATGAATGGGCTCAGAGTATAGCTAGCCTTACCGGGGATACAATTTCATGGTACTATAGAGAACAAGGGGTGAAAGAGGTAATATGCCGATGCGGAGATTTTCCAAATGTACCTCTCATGGGAACAAATGGATGTATTAGTTAAATCCAATGGTAGCTCTGAGACAACTTGGCTACCCCATGTTGGATAAACCAAATGACAAGTCATTGGAAGCTTTTGTTTTGCACAATACGGGTATAGTAGACCCACCAATGTTGAGAAGGATAAGTCGAGCTTGTGAATTGATCATCAGAAAAGGAAAAATACTCGGATGTAGAAGTTGCAGCACAAAAGAACCTTATCAACAATGGATAAAGAAGAGAGTCTAAGAAATCAAGTTGTCTTTCCACAGTACACCCTCAAATGATCAAGAAATGTCTGAACCTGACTTTGTTACAAAGGAGGAAATATAAGAGCTCAAAGCATCATTGTTAAAATCTGAAGAGGAGAAAAAAGAGCTACAAGCAAAGTTAGAAAAAGTTTCCCAAGAAAACGAGAACTTAAGATCAGAAAACACTTGTAAGAGTCAGTTTATCGAGAGAAACAATAAGAGGTTGAAAATCAAAAAAGAAAATAAACTTGACATACAAGATTGTTTAAGAGGTGCAAATCAAGATTTAGATGTGCGAAAGGAAGAAAAGAATGCAGCTATCGAAGAAGCCTATATGTGGAAGCAGTTGTGGGCAAAATCAGCAAGCTCTGAAAAGAAGATGAAAAAAGAGTTTGAGGATTTAAAGAAACAACTGAAAGAAATGGTAGATAAATATGAGGGTCAAGTAAGGAATGAGAGGCAATAGAAGGAAGAAATCGAAGAATTACTCTCAAAACACCAAGATGCACTAAAAGCAGAAATGGAAGCTTCTAGTGACTTGAAGAATTACATTGATTATCAAGAAAAGATCTATAATGACTTGAAGGATGAAACCATATACTGGGAGGAGCGTTTCATGGTGTTGCTTGGGCAATTGAAGAACCGAGAGATTTATAAAGAGTTGGAAGATAAAGGCAAGCATTGGAAAGATTGCTTTTCGAAATTGGCAATGCTAGCTAATCAGGCAATCATAAAAATCCCAAAACATCTAAGAGAGATTGATGTAGTAATGCATCCACTCAATACACCAATCAAAGTCTACAAATTTGTTGAATACTGCAAACATTTGGTAGAAGAATTAGAGGAAAGGATTGGTTGTACTATTAAAAGAGATGATTGAAATACCATACTCGATGTAGTTTTTTAATTTAAATGCAATGTACTTTTTTCTTATCAATGAAGGATTTGCTGTTTTGTTTACCAATTCCCATATTTCTTCTTCACTAATAATTCGATTTATTAAAATTTACGTAAGATTTATGATTTCCCAACATCCAAATAAAAAAGGAGATAATAATTGCATTCCATTCATGTTTAATACATACTCATAAATTTTTTATTGTTTTAAAAAAAATTAGAAAAAATCAATAAAGCTGTTTCCCCGATACCCTTATCAGACTCGTGCAAACTCAAAGATCATGGAAGAACTTGAGCAAAATCAAGAGGTGATGAGAATGGATGTCAACCAATTAAAGGACAAGGTTGATCAAATCTTAGAAGCTATATAGGCTTTGTCAAGGAAAGGGAATATAGATGAGAATCCTTCGGCTGTAAATGAAGAACAACAAACCACTCCTTCTCACCCACCAGGCTTTACACCGACTATCCAACAACCTCGTACAACAACTATACAATTTCCTATGTACGGTCTTCCACCCAGTTATACTCCACCGTTAGTCGTCAACCCAATGGAAAACAACCCAAACCGCTTAAACCCCCAAAACACAAACCAATCACAAGTTCCATCTCCTCTGGGTTATCTTCCCCAAAACACTCTACCTCGGAAAATACTCCATATATTGCACCCCAAGTACCCAATTTTGATGCTAATGGGAATTGACATCAACCTCACATTGGGGATGATGCACAACCAAAGGTAAAATTCCATGTCTTGGAAGAGAGAATAAAAGCAATTGAGGGGTTTAATGTTTATGGCCTTGAAGCTTTCGATATGTGCTTGGTTCCTGATGTGACTATCCCTCCCAAATTCAAGGTTCCTGACTTTGAAAAATACAAGGGCAACACATGTCCTAAAAATCATCTAACTATGTATTGTAGAAAAATGGCATCTCATGCTCATAACGATAAACTTCTCATTCACTTTTTCCAAGACAGTCTGAGTGGGGGCATCATTAAGTTGGTATATGCATCTTGAGCGGAATCAAATTCGTTCATGGAAAGACCTAGCTGATGCCTTTTTGAAGCAATACAGGTACAACGTTGACATGGCCCCTAATAAGATGCAATTGCAAAATTCCTTGAAAAAGGACAACGAAGCTTTCAAAGAATACGCACAACGGTGGAGGGGAATGGCATCACAGGTAGAACCTCCATTATCTGAAAGAGAAATGGTGGGTATGTTTATGGATACTCTCCAGTCACCTTTCTACGACAAGATGATTGGGAGTATATCATCAAATTTTCTAACCTTGTCATGATAGGAGAAAGGATAGAAAATGGGATAAGGAGTGGCAAGATCGTCTGTGCAGCAACTAGCGTGAAACGACCCCAACCGACATTCACAAAAAAGAGAGAGGGTGATGCCAATGCTGTAATGGTAAACCCTAGAGTCTACTATTTTCCAAATGACTTACCTTCAAGGAAGACGGTCCCAACATAGGGAGTAATCCTTTACCGGGCCACAGGGATGCCTCTGTCAATGTCATTGAAGATGGGATAGACCAATATGCAACATATGGTTATGTGTTCACCATGGGACCATGTATGGAAAGTAGTATATCTTTCCCAAAACCATTGGAAATTCTTTACAAAAAGGAGAATCTTAAGCCAACTCCTAGCAAGCCAAATGCAATAATTGTGCAACCACCGATCCCTTTTCCGTATGGAAATACCAAGGCAGTATCGTGGAAATACGAAGTCACATCCCATTTGGCCAATCATCAACCAAGTGATGGTTATGAACCTAAAGGAATTGATGTCACTAACATCTCAGGGATTGGTGGAATGACTCGGAGTGGTCGAGTATACACTCCTGAACAACTTAGGAAAAAAGAGGTTCATAGGGAAAACGGGAAAGAAGATATGTATCATGCCATAAAAGGACAAGAGACCAGTAAAAAGGCGACCTTTGAAGAAGAAGCTAATGAATTTTTGAAGTTTATCAAGCAAAGTGAATATAAAGTGGTGGATCATCTAAATCAAACCCCTTCCAAGATATCAGTTCTCTCCTTGTTATTAAACTCTGAAGCACATAGAAGAGCACTAATGAAAGTTTTAAATGAGGCCCATGTTACTTACAATATCACCGTCGATCAGTTTGATGGAGTTTTCAGTAACATCACTGCTAGTAGTTGCTTGAGTTTTAGTGATTATGAATTACCAGCTGAAGGGACAGAGCATAATAAAGCACTACACATCTCTTTGAGGTGTCACGATCATATTCTTGCACGAGTGCTAGTAGATAATGGTTCATCATTAAATGTCATGCCTAAATCAACACTGTCAAAACTATTTGTTGATGGAGCCTGTTTGAAGCCTAGTGCTTTAGTGGTGAAAGCGTTTGATGGATCTAGAAGACAAGTTGTTGGTGAGATTGACCTGCCAATTCAAATCGGACCCACATCTTTGGGATAACCTTCCATGTAATGGATATTAAACCGGCGTACAATTGTCTTTTAGGGAGACCATGGATTCATGCTGTTGGAGTAGTGACATCTACCCTCCATCAAAAGCTAAAGTTTATAGTGAACAATAAGCTGGTAATAATATATGGGGAAGAAGATATGATATTAAGTCATTTATCTTCTACAGGCTACATTGAAAACACGGAGGAAATCATAGTGACTTCCTTTCAAGCATTAGAAATTGCCAATGCCGTCTTCATGGGTGAAGAATATCATTTAAAAGAACCAAATCTATGTTGGAAGAAGGAGTTTTTGTTAATTTGGGAAAGTTGATAGAAATACCAGAAAAGAACAATAGGTACGGGTTAGGATATGTACCTACTCAAGCTGATAAAGAGAAGGCTGCGAAGGGAAAAAGAGAAAACTGGACACCGAATTCACAGAAGATTCTTATTTGTGACATTCGCCAAACTTTTCAAAGTGCCGGAATAATATATGCTCACCGAATTCTCTTTTCTTTTTTTGCCAATCCTTATTCATTTTTTCCCCTTTAATTTAAACAATGCAGAGTTGAAAACGAATATGTTGAAAATGGCAGCGCTAGAACCCTTTCTTGTAATTTTGAACGTCTAATTAATCACACTGATGAGGATTGTGAAGATGACTATGAGCCTCCCCCAGAACTAGAAAGCTTAATTGAACAGGAAGCTAAGATAATCTAACCCTATCAAGAACCTGTTGAGGTGATCAACTTAGGGAATGAACATGATAAGAAAGAAGTTAAAATTGGTATGTCTATGAAAGAAAGTGAACGAGAAAAGTTGGTTAAACTTTTATTTGATTATGTGGATGTCTTTGCATGGTCATATCAGGATATGCCTGGGCTAGATACTAACATAGTTGAACACAAGCTACCACTCAAGCCTGACTACGCTCCAATTAAACAAAAGTTGAGAAGGATGAGACCTGATATGTCACTTAAAATTAGAGAAGAGGTCAAAAAGCAATTTGATGTTGGTTTCTTAGTAGTAGCAAAATATCCTCAATGGGTGGCTAATATCGTACCAGTTCCAAAGAAAGATGGAAAGGTTCGAATGTGCGTTGACTATCGGGATTTAAATAAAGCTAGTCCTAAAGACGATTTTCCTCTGCCTCATATTGATGTCCTAGTAGATAGAATTGTTCAATACTCTCTTTTCTCCTTTATGGATGGTTTCTCCGGGTATAATCAAAACAAGATGGCTCCCGAAGATATGGAGAAAACTACATTCATCACACAATGGGGAACTTTCTGCTATAAAGTGATGCCGTTTGGATTGAAGAATGCTGGGGCAACCTATCAAAGAGAAATGGTAACTTTGTTTCATGACATGATGCATAAGGAAATAGAGGTTTACGTGGATGATATGATTGCAAAATCTCGAACCAAAGAAGATCATGTTGTTAACCTTCGAAAGTTATTTGAGCGACTAAAGAAGTTCAGACTCCGTTTAAACCCTGCTAAATGCACCTTTGGTGTAAGATCAGGCAAATTACTTGGGTTTATCGTTAGTCAAAAAGGGATAGAAGTGGACCCAGATAAAGTAAGAGCAACACAAGAAATGCCAGCTCCACGCACAGAAAAAGAAGTTTGTGGCTTTTTGGGTAGATTGAATTACATTGCGAGGTTTATATCGCATCTCACCGCTAAATTGTTGCGCAAAGACCAAAAAGTTGAGTGGAATGAGAACTGTCAAAAGGCTTTCGAAAAGATTAAGCAGTACTTATCAAAACCTCCTGTCTTAGTACCTCCTGTTCCTGGGAAACCGCTTATTATGTACTTAACAGTACTTGATGAGTCAATGGGGTGTGTACTGGGACAACATGACGAATCTGGTAAGAAAGAACATGCTATTTATTATTTGAGCAAAAAACTCACCAGTTGTGAAACAAGGTATTCATTGCTTGAATGAACATGTTGCGCATTGGCATGGGCTGCTCATCGGTTGAGGCAATACATGTTATGTCATACAACTTGGTTGGTGTCTAAAATGGACCCAATTAAGTACATCTTTGAGAAACCTGCTCTTATTGGAAGGATTGCCCGTTGGCAAATGTTGTTATCAGAATACGATTTGGTATATGTTACGCAAAAATTTATCAAAGGAAGCACACTAGCAGAGTATTTTGCCTAACAACCGGTAGAAGATTATCAATCAATGCCATGTGAATTCCCCGATGAAGGCATAATGACTTTATTTGAAGAGATCGAATCGTCTGATAAAGAAAAATGGACGTTGGTGTTTGATGGTGCCTCTAATGCATTGGGGCATAAAATTGGAGCCATTTTGATTTCCCCTGAGAACCAGTTCACTCCATTTACAACTAAGTTGTGTTTTGATTGTACAAACAATATTGCAGAATATGAGGCATGTGTTATGGGCATTAAAGCAGCTACCGAATCAAATGTAAAATTTCTTGAGGTATATGGAGACTTATTGTTGGTCATCCATCAGACGAAAGGAGAGTGGGAAACACGAGATTCCAAATTGATTCCGTATCACACCCATATCAAACAATTGATAGAACACTTTGAGAGGATTACTTTTCACCATATCCCTCGAGAAGAAAACCAGTTAGCTGACGCCTTGGCCACTTTGTCGTCAATGTTGAAAATAACCACTAATCAAGACGTGCCGATCATAAAAATTCAACAAAGAGATAAACCTGCATATTGTTTATCAATAGAAGAAGAGTTTGATGGCAAACCGTGGTTTTATGACATTAAATCATATGTTAAGAATAAAAAATATCCATTGGGTATTTCAGAGAACGACAAAAGAGTTTTAAGGAGATTGTCAATGAACTTCTTCTTAAGCGGGGATGTGCTTTATTATAGAAATCATGATATGGTTCTCCTCAGAATTGTGGATAAAGCAGAAGCAGAGAAAATCATCCAAGAGGTTCACGAAGGTTCTTTTGGAACTAATGCAAATGGGCACGCAATGGCAAGAAAAATCTTAAGGGCTGGCTACTATTGGTTGACCATTGAATCCGATTGCTTTAGTCACGTAAAGAAATGTCATAAATGTCAAATCTATGCTGATAAAGTACATGTACCACCCACCTCTTTGAATGTTTTAACATCACCATGACCATTTTCAATGTGGGGAATGGATGTTATTGGACTCATTGAGCCTAAGGCTTCAAATGGACACCGGTTTATCCTAGTAGCTATTGATTATTTCACAAACTGGGTTGAAGTTGCTTCTTATGCCAATATGAAGAGAAGTGTGGTTGTCAAATTCATCAAAAAAGAATTAATTTGTCGATATGGCCTGCCAAATAAGATAATCACTGACAATGCAACTAATCTGAATAACAAAATGATGAAAGAGTTATGTGATAGTTTCAAAATTCAGCACCATAATTCTTCTCCATATCGTCCGAAAATGAATGGGGCTGTAGAAGTGGCAAATAAGAATATCAAGAATATCATACAGAAGATGGTGGAGACATATAAGGATTGGCATGAAATGCTTCCCTTTGCATTACATGGCTATAGAACTTCTGTTCGTACCTCAACAGGGGCAACTCCTTTCTCGTTGGTGTATGGAATGGAAGCGGTACTTCCCATCGAAGTTGAAATTCCCTCTATCAGAGTCCTTATGGAAACAAAACTAGAGGAGGCAGAGTGGGTTCAATCATGATATGACCATTTGAATCTCATAGAAGAAAAAAGAATGATAGCTTTGTGTCATGGTCAGCTATATCAGACAAGACTCAAAAAATCATATGAGAAAAAAGTTCGTCCTCGAGAATTCCGAGAAGGAGACTTAGTGTTAAGAAAATATTGCCCATAAAAAAGGATTCTAGGGGAAAGTGGACTCCAAACTACGAAGGACCATATATTGTGAAAAAAGCTTTCTCTGGAGGAGCTCTGATACTCGCAGAAATGGATGGATATGAGCTTCCATTTCCAGTAAACTCAGATGCAGTCAAGAAATATTATACATAAAAAAAAAAATTGGGCTCGCTAGGTTGAAAACCTGAAAAGGCGACCTAGGAAAAAATTAGAGCATCCCGAAGGATTGAAAACTTGGAAGAGCAGTCCATGCAAAAGTTAGGGATAACAAAAAGATCAAGCATTTCAAGCTGGGGCAGTTATTATTTTTAGAAGTTCTAAATTACAAGAATAACTAGCGTTTGTTATCTCTCCAACTAAAGTTAAACACATTCACCACATTGTAATCCCTGTCTCATTAGTTTTGTTTTCAATGTAACGAATGTATATTTTCCAATGATGTCATTCGATGTTGTACCTTACACTGTTTCTAAATTAATTCAATTTCATTGTTGATTTATTCTAGTATTTTAAAATGTTATTTTATGATAATAAATATTGGAATCAGAAATATATGAAAATATAAAATAAAAAAATCTTAAATATTTTAACGCTTGAAAATATATACATGGGAGCTCGAGATATATGGGTGTATAAGAAAATGAAGGGTAAACATTTTAAATAATGTACATTTGATTGACCTCAAGAAAAAGTGATTACACAAGATATACTAGAGTCATCATGTAAAGAACGATTGTTATCATTGTTGATCCATTGAATCTTACAAGTGTATAAAGTCGCATAAGGATCGAGGGAACTAAAAAATAATAAAATAAATAAATAAATAAACAAGAATTTATCTTCATTGCATGCACCTTGCATTTTTTCAAATACTCACACATGATTTATGAATCTTCAGTCATATTTTACTTATACTCAACAACTCTTTATATCATGCATAATGAATTAATCATGTATATCTTATGTGTATATTTTATTTATATTCAACAACTTTTGTGTCACATTATTCATTTTAGGTTTGCATTGCAATTACCATATACATGCATCCTTTTAAAAATAAAAATAAAACAAATTTATCTCCTTTTATTTACATTCTACACTTTAAACTCATCTTTGCTTGTAGTCATCATTTTATTTATATCGATCAACGCATCGATAACCAATCCGAAGACGATTATTTTATTTATATCGATCAACGCATCGGTAACCAATTTGAAGACGATCATTTTATCTGTCCATCAACGCATCGGTAACCAATCCGAAAACAATCATTTTATCTGTCGATCAACGCATCGGTAACCAATCCAAAGACGATCATTTTATCTATGTCGATCAACGCATCGGTAACTAATCCGAAGACGAACATTTTATCTGTCGATCAACGCATCGGTAACCAATCCGAAGACGATCATTTTATCTATGTCGATCAATGCATCGGTAACCAATCCGAAGACAATTATTTTATCCATGTCAATCAACGCATCGGTAACCAACCCAAAGACGATCATTTTATCTACCTCGATCAACGCATCGGTAACCAACCCAAAGACGATCATTTTATCTACCTCGATCAACGCATCGGTAAGCAATCTGAAGACGATTATTTTATCTACGTCGATTTACGCATCGGTAATCAATCCAAAGACGATCATCCTTGGTCTGAGTCATTTTTTTATTTATTTTTTGCCGATCACCGACACTATTTACATTTTTTTTTCGATTGCAAATCCTCAACTTTTTAAAGTTTTTTACAAGTCAAATTATTTTACTATATCTCTTACATTTTTTTGAAATTAATTTACTTTCACACTTAACAAAAATTAGGTTCTTATATTTAATTATCTTTTTACCACGTAAAATATAATTAAATAGGCGCAACTGTAGTACCTAATTTTTGTTCGATTAATTTAAAATTATTTTAATAATAATAATAAATAATAATAATAATAATATATTTCAATATTTTTACAATCATTTTCAAAAATACCATTATTTTATATTCAGATTTAAGTATATATTAAAAATAAAATAATATAAAAAGGAAAAAAAAAATATATTTTTTAATCTGCAACCACTGTTTGGGCACACGTTTTCTTCAGTTCACACGTCTTCAACGTTCCCTAGGTTTTCTTCAACAAGTTTCCTTTCAAACCACCATCACTCACTCAAAAAAACAATTGCTCAGAAAACCACTTGCAAACAACAATCCTTTATCTTCTCTACTTTGTGAAGATCCCTGTTGCAAACATGTTATAAATCGGTTTCTTGATTAATTTTTTAGCTTAATAAAGAAGTGTAACAATATGTACACTCAATATAAAGTTAAGAGGCTTCTTTTTTTCCACCTTGCTTAAATTTTATTACAAAAACAATGTAAAATCCAATTAATTTTTGTTGAGTAACAATACAAAATTCAAAACATGTATTTGTACGATGAATGAAAACATTAGCCGTTTCCCCTATAAATCTGGAAAAACAGAATTGAGAGAGGAAGAAAAAATTTCTAAAAAAATAAAAAAACGAGAGAAAGGTAGAAGATAGAGTTGTTCTTAGAGAAACAGATCTTACCCATAACAAACCCAGATCTATCGAACCCAGATCCATCAACCCTATTCAACAAACTCAGATCCATCAAACCCATATCCATAGCTAAAGTATATTCAAACCCATTTTGAGATCAAAGAGACGACCGCACACCATCTTCACCCGCATCGGAAAGGTATTTCGTTCATCCGTTTCCTTGTTTGCGTTTGAAATTTTGCGTATGAGTTTGGAAGAGGGGGGGGGGGGGGGGGGGGGGTGAGGTTTGCTTTGTTTGTTCGTCCGTTCCCTGACTTGTTTAGGCATAAGTAGCGCTTTCATTTTATTAAGGGTTAGGGTATTATTTTCATTAAATTATTATTTATGTTTAATATAATTAATTATGTTTATTATAAAAATTACGAATACAGTTAACTAATAATAAAGGTCATTTATTTTACATTATAACAATTTTTACTTATTTACAAAATATATTAAAAGAGGATTATATTTATAATTAATATAAATTTTTTATTCATTTAATAGATTAAGTTAAAGTCCATAAAATTTTTATTTTTACTATTTTATTCTCGTGGTTATTACTAATTCTATTTAAAAAAAAAATCATTTAAACTCGTTTAATATTTAATATTATTTTTTTAAAAATAAAATAAAATAATAACAAATATTTCATTAAAAATTAACTAGATGTGACATCTTTTTAATCTTTGAGTTATTAAAACACAAATTGTGACAGTTTGATGATTCTAAATCTAATATTCACAAAATAAATTAATAAAATAAAAATCATAAACATGTTAATCATAAAAATTATTTATATTTTAATCCCGGAGTTACATAATACAAATTAAACTATTTTTTTAGTTTTGAAACTTAATTTAAAAATAAAAATATTCTTAAGAGGATTAAATTAGATGTGACATCTTTTTACTCCTTGAATTTTGAGACACGAGTTGTACAATTCGATCGTCTTAAAATTCATATTTTAAGATAATTATTCAAATCGAACAAGTTTATTTCTTTATGCTTGTCAAAATTAATTTTTTTAAAATAACAAAAATACAATTTATTTAAAAGCAATCAACACATCCACATTTTCTACCAAGAACTACGTAGCTTTGATTTCTCCATCGCACATGGAGATACATAGGAGCAAGATCACACTCTTGTCAAGCACAATAGTAAAAACTTTTCTTTTACTCATTTTAACATGCTTTTATTTCAAGAAAATCATATTTATAAAAAATAAATTTATATCCATATTTAATAATAAAGAGAAACAAATATAGTTAAGTTAATATAATTTTGCACAATTAATTATAGATAACCGTTTTTAGCGGATGTCGTAGGGTGCTAATACCTTCCCTACGCATAATCGACTTCCGAATTCAAAATTTGGTATCAAAGCCATTTTTATTTTTTCTACATTTTTAAGGGTTTCCCAATATTTTCCCTATTTTAAAATAAATTTTGGTGGCGACTCCATTGAATTCGAGGAAAACTCGAAATTTTAGGCCGCAACAATAGTGTTGCTATCACGTAACCCAAGTCTGGTTATCTTTTCCTTGAGAACTCAATCCTGATATTTTCAATGAGTTATGCACTGAAAAACCTTGGAATAAAGATCTTGATGTAGACGAATCTTTTTATCCAATTATAATCGAACTAAAGACCAAGATTCTTCATTCCAACCTAATAATGCTGCAATTGCGCAAAACCCATAATTTTGATAAGCCACAATATCTATTATCTCCTCTATTATATGAATGTGTATAAGTAGGAAAATGTATGTTAAATGGTTTCCTTGCAGAACGTTGAGATGGTTGTTTTGCAGATTTTTTAGAGGCATCAACATACTTCCAATATGAAAGATCACAAGGAGTATCAAATTATTTTTTCCTTTTACTAGCTCCCTTGGTTCTCACCTTCTCTAGTGGTGCAAGTATTGGTGTTGTATGTGGAAATACAACTTCACACACCTTTACCCTGAATATCCTTTGACCAACAATATCGTGTTTCTTCATGTACGCTTTCATTGTTTCCAACTCTTCTGAAAAGTAATAATTTGATAAAGATTATTCATCCTCCAATTCATGTTCAATGCTTAACTTTCTCCAAAAAACATGAATGTTATTTAAAGGGATAACATTACCAAATATCTACAACTTTGCCAACTCACAAGTATATGGTAATCCATGAGTTGTTCTAATTGAGCAACCACATTTTATTTTGTTAGTACCTACAATCTTCACCCTCTGCAACTGTTTGTCAATTTTTTCATACATTTCCTTGATATATAATGATGTAGACTTTGAAAATAAGGTGCATTATACACGTGCTCAACATCCTTGATGGTTTTCTAAAAAAAAGATTGAATGATATTTATTTGGTTCTTCAACATCATATTCACAACATAGTGTGTGAGTTAATTATATGATAGAATTTATCATCTATTTTAAGATAAAAAATAATTAAATATATCTATTTGAAGATTGGGTCTTCATGATTGGACGTTGGACTTCAACGAAATAACTTCTTTGTCCAATGCTTGCTTTCATTTCTTTATATGGACCTTGTTATTGGACCATCTAAATCAGGTAAGATATCGTTGGATGAAAGAAACATGTGGTCTCCATCATGAATGCACGTAAATATCACAAAATTAACTTTTAATAAGATACCAAGATAGTAATTTTGAATTCAAGTAAACTCTAAAAATATTGGATTCAATTTATTCCACAATGGATAGTCCTTTTGAAGGTGTTGGAACCAGTTTGACTATTACATTTGAAATCTTATATCAATTCAAGTGTATGAAACCAGTTTAACTGATTCATATCAATTCTAATAACTCTCCACTGAGAGGATGTTTCGTTCATTCTTTTCTTTTGATGTATTTTAGGCTTTTACATAAATTTTTATTAACACATTGTTTTTTTTCATTTTTCTCCCAACTTTTGATTTATTGATCCATTTCTACTTAAATATTGAGAAAAGTATCCGTTGAAAGTGTTGTTGTGGAGATATTGAATCAACATTTAGAGCAAATAAGTCTTTAATACATATCCACATATATCTTCATAATTAATTCAACGTATCTTCAATTAAGAAGACATATCTTAGAGGATGTCACTTTAGAGAATGTCATGTGTTTCTTCAGTCAAAGGATAAATCTACTATGATTAGAAAATGATGTTGGCGCATAGACTTCTTATTAAAGTGTTGACTTTATCATAGTGTTGACTTAAAATGTTGACCAGACAATCAACTAACTTACTAGAATCAATAGACGTAGGATCATCAAAGCGAAATTGTATTAATGAATTCATCATAGGCGTGTTGAGAGCTCGTTTATCAGAGTTAGACACAACTTCAACAGATTCTTTATAGCCACTATGAACTTGTTTAATAGATTCTTTTTTCTTTTTTCATCAAATAATCTAACTTGTACCAGAACATTGACTTTATCAAATACCTCACTTAAAGTTTTCTTCTTTTGATCTTTGAGTTAGAGGTGATCATATGTTGTTTGCAATGCTCCTTAATGTTATATTATGACTCGTTCTACTAGTGAACATAATTATTTTTTTTATTAGATGATAATATACTTTGTGTTAGAAAAATTTATATTTTTATCTCTAATTTATTTATAATTTATGCTACTTTAAAATAGACATTCGTCAATATACTTATTTGTCTCCTAACATAATTTGTACACTAGGAAATATAGTTAGGAGATAATTTCTCTTTATTTGTTTACTTAATTATCATCAAAATATCAACAAGGAGTATAGCTAAAATTGTTTATACACTAACACTATTCATAAAAAAATAAAAAAATAGTGTGTAGTCATTTGTTTAAATATTTGTTTAAAATAAATGATTTTTTATTTATTTTAAATACAATATTAATCAATTTTTCAAATTATACCATCTAATTAATACTATTTGCATTATTTTTTAATCAATATCTCCAACTTTATATTTATAATGAATTAAAAGGAGAATGTCATTCTTGTAGTTTTGTGTATAGAATGACATTATGTTTAAAATATATGATAGTAAATAAGTATTTTTTGACTCTACACACATAAGTTATAGTTATAAAAATCTTCATTCCTTTTAAAAAATTGAAAGGATCTCAACTCTTATAACATAATGAATATATATACAAACCAAAGTTTGAAACCCGTGAGTTGGCGCTCCATGACTTTTCTAGTTATGTTACTTCCTTTGATAAATTAATTATTATTAACAATAATTTGATATATAAAAACATAATTAACTTTAATTAAAAGACCAGGATAGTAGTGTTGACTTCAAGTAAACTCAAAAAATATTAACTCCCTTATCCCACAAGAAAGATTCATTTTTTTTAAATTATCTCAAATTATAAAACGCTATTTTAATTTTTAATAAAATAATAATTATTTATATTTTTGAATTATATTATCTTATTATTATTATTATTTACATCACTATTAAATTAATATATTTCTTTTGCATTTATAAAAAAGAGGTTATATCAATACTTACAAAAAAATTTGTCATCTTCGTATTATTTCAATTTATTCTTCATAACGAGTCAGTGTTTCGTGGGATTCTCTCCTTTTCTTCAAAAAAAATAGTAAATTTTATTTCTCTCCTTTTCTTCAAAAAAATAGAAAATTTTACTTCTATAATACCGTATACATATTAATCTACATTTTAAAATATATGATACTTCATATGGTCGTATATAAAAACAAACACTATTAAGACTAGAGAGATTCATTTAATATGTTAAATTTAAAAGTTTTTTAATAAAACAACTTTATATTAAATGCTTACACACAATATAATATGACCTTTAATTGCATTTCAATTAAATGCAATTAAAGGTAAAAGGGTATAAATACATTTTAAAATTTGTAATTTTTTTATATTAGAAATTAAAATTTTCTTCAAAAATATTATAATATAAGAAACAGGAGGTAATTTAAATTAAATGTTTATTGACTTTTACATTTAAAATTATAGATATAAAACTCTTCATTTTTAAAAATTAAAAAATCTCAACTATTAGCAATATAAAATTTATACCCAAAATTAAGTTTGAAGTCCGTGAATTGGCGCTCCTTGACTTTTCTACCCATGTTACTTCCTTTGATGAATTATTAATTTACACAAATACTAGTATTTGATCCAATATTTTAATTGATTTTGTTAATTAAGCATAACTTATAATGCAAATCTTTCACAAAATAATATTCAAATAAAAAATTGTATATAAACAATCATCAGTGTGCAAAATGGAAATAGAACGATCGACTTGAATGGCCTTGGGGAATGACTGTTTGCCAATGAATTTAATAAAAGGATAAAAGAATTATATAGTAATGTAGAATGGAGACACACAAAAGATAAAAACCATATGCATATAAAAATAAACAATAACAAATCCTAGGATGAAAACGTTGACTAAACAATAATATATTTATTTTTTTAAGTCAATTAAAATATATATTTTAAGTCAGTTTTGTACCTAAGTTAATGACAAACAATTATATGTAATTGATATATGAAATCAAAATTAATTGAAAATTTTATTTTATTGTAGTTAATTTTGTGAGATAACATCGATTCTAGATAATCTTAATATAGATTAATATGTGAATAATTTTTTTATATTTTAAACAAATTACAATCATTTATTTGTGAGACATATAAAATGTTATGATTGAAAGTTAACCGATTTTATGGCAAAACTGTTATGATTGAATGGTGATGTAAAATATTCTTACACTAATAATGTATAAAACAATTTAAGTTTATTATTTTCATAATTTTAATTTTTTCTATATTTTTAATTTATACTTTCCATTTTCTAAATAGTTATCATTATCACATTAATTAAACTATATAAAGTTTCATTAATATTTGACTCCTCAGGAGTTAAAACTCTTAGTCAGCCACTAATTAAAGGGATTGAATAAGGTAATTCATTACCTTGAAATTACCACTTAACTCATTTTTCTTATTTTTATTTAAATAATGAGCGATATTGTTTTATTTATCGTCTTGAATCTTTAGTGGAACATTGTCTGATTTTTCGTCATATTGTGTTTGTTAAATGTTAAATTGACATATTAACTTTAATTAATTATTGATTTAATAAATAAATTTAGCATCGTCAAAGTTAGAGATCTAAGATATATATAGATATTTTGAATATTTTAAGTTTGTTATATTTATGCATATTGATATTTTATATTATTAATTTTTGTATATTTATTTATAGATTTATTATTTTTTATTTTAGCGACTTTGAATTTATTTATTTTTTAAAATAGTCAATATTAATAATTAATTGTTAATTTTATCATAGGTGATTGAACTTATGACTTCGTTATCATTCTATCTTTCTCAAACTATTTTATAATTTTTATTTGAATTTGTATTGATATTGATTTATTTTATCGATTTAAATGAATGAATATATATATATTTCAATAAAAAAAAATATTTAGCTTCCATTAAAACACATGTCAAATTAATAATTAAAATAAGGTTGCTAGCTGGCTTTCATTGACAAAATGTAGTGGCTTGTAAAAACTTCTTCAAACCTACATGTATAAATAAGAATATCTAGCCTCGTTGTTTGGAAATGTGTATGTTTGTGTTTATTGAAAGATAATAAGTATGGAGCAAACAACAACGAGGCCTCAATTTGTTCTGTTTGGTTCTTCCATGGTTCAACACAGTTATTATGAAGGTTGGGGAGCTACTCTTTGTCACTTGTACGCTCGTAAGGTGCTTTTTCGGCTAAATTATATTTATAGTCCCTTAACTTAATTTTAGATAACGTTTTAGTCATTTATCTTTTTTTTTTTTCTCAAGTTGGTCATTTATTTTAATTTTAAGTGACAATTTTATATTTTATGTTTTAAAATTTCGACAATATTATCCTTTTTTGTACAAAAATTCAAAAAAATCATCAAAATTTTTAACCAAAACCTATTAAATTAATAATCATTTTCAATATAATGCATATTTTATCAAATCCATGACTCAAATATTCAAATACACTCATATTTTCATCTCCAACAATATCAAATAAAGAATAAAAATATGAGTTTATTTCAAGATTTAAGATATGAATTTGATTAAATTTGTATTTTATTGAAGATACTAATGAATTTTATGGGTTTTGGTTGAAAAATTTGATAATTTTTTTGAATTTTTGTAAAAAAAAAAGGACAGCATTGTTGAAATTTTAAAACATAAAATATCAAATTGTCACTTAAAATTAAAATAAAGGACCAACTCGGAAAAAAAAAAAGATAAAGGACTAAAACGTTACCTGAAATTAAGTTAAGGGACCACAGATGTGATTTAGCCGTGCTTTTTCTTTCTCTTTAAACCATAAAATATCGTATTTTTGTTTGTTTGAAAGGATGATTAAATATTGAATTGATAAGTGGTATTTTCGTACATTACAATTTTTTTTTAATTAAAAAATATATTCATTTATTTAAATTAGTAAATTTTACAATGATTACAATTTAAAATTACTAAAATTAAATAAAATAAAATAAAATTAAGAATAAAATCATAATACTCAAACTAATAATATAAAATAGTAAAATTATTATAAATAAAATAAAATTTTAAAATTTGATAAAATTAAAATTTTAAAATCATTAAAATTGAACAAGATAATTTAAATTAGTAACATTGATTACAATTTAAAATCATTAAAATTGAATAAGATAATTTTAAGAATAAAATTATGATATTTAAATAATAATATAAAATAATAAAATTATTATAAATAAAATAAAATTTCAATGTTTTATAAAATTTAAATATTTAAAATACTCATTCCTTTGAAATTATAATATTGAACACGTCAAAATAATTTGTACTCGATTCTCTATTTTTTTTTATAACAAAACAAAATGCTTACATATTACGGATACTACAAGGATGGTACTTGCCTACTTTGTCAAGATGAATGTAAATAAAATAAAAGCAACCGTATATACGTCACATGCCATCCACAAAATTATATAAAATAGTTTATAGGTAATGGTAGGGACACTACAAGAAAAGAGGGTTTTTGTGAGGGCCAAAAGCCCTTACAAATGGAGAAAAATAGTCATAAAGGTGGCTTTTGTGAGGGTTTTTGGCAGCCACAAAAAAGCTGGTCACAAAATTTTGTAAGGACTTTTACAGCCACAAAATACAGGCATTTATGAGGGCTTTTGCAACCACAAAAATCTGCCTTTGTGAGGGCATAAGCCGCCACAAAGAACAAGCTGAATTTGCCTGATGCAGCTTTTGTGAGGGCATAGGCCACCAAGGAATGCTGACTGGGCATTTGTGAGGACTTTTGGCCGCCACAAAATCCAAGCTGAATTGTTGACTTGGCATTTGTGAGGGCTTTTGGCCGCCACAAATGCCAACGTAATTAATAAATTAAATTTTAATTCCAAATTAATAGTTTATTACATTATTATATATAATAAATTAATATAATTATAATATTAAAATTTAAATTATAATTAAATTAAATTTGAAATATAATTTAATTATAAATTAAATTTAATAATATATATATATATAAATAAAACTAATGTTAATATAATTAAAAACAAAGATTAATTAATTAAATTAAAGATTAATTTAAATAATAAAATAATAATAATAAAATATTTAAATTAGTAATAATAAAATATTTAAATATTTAAATTAATAATTATAATTATAATTATAATTAAACATTAAACATTAATTTAAATTAATGTAAATTATAAACAAATTATAATTAAAATTAAAATTAAATTAAAATTTAAATAAAATTAAAATTAAATAGTAAATATTAAAATTAATAATTATAATTATTTATATAATTATTTATATAATTAAACATTAATTTAAATTAATGTAAATTATAAATAAATTATAATTTAAATTAAAATAAAAATAAAATAAAAATAAAATAAAAATAAAATATTAAATATTAAAATTAAAATAAATATTATATATAAAAACATAATATTAATAATAATTAAAGCTAGCTATAGCAATTATGACAAAATCAAATAAAACATGCATTCCAAAATTAACAATTAATGTCTTACAGACCCAAAATTAATAAATAATGTCTTACAAAGTGAAAATTAATTAAGCACACAATAATGTCATACAACCCAAAAATAATTTATTCAAATTCTTCAAAACACATCAATCCTCATAATAATTCGTCTGATCAGCTCCACTCCCACCATCATTATTTCCTGCATTCATACCCGACAAAAGAAGTCCCTCAAAAGTATTATGCTTTTGTGTTGGAGGAGACATCATGCTTTGAAATTGAATTTCATCTTCAATGGCACCACCAATAGTCGAAGGAGGAGCCCTAGTTGGCTGAGGTTGATTCAAATCTGGTCTGATCAACCCAACTGTTGGCATAGTTGGTCGGTATGCAGTTTGATGATCTGGGACATGTTGATGTGAAGATGATGGAGCATACTGATAATTATGAAAATATTGTTGTTGCTGAAACATTGGCTGTTGTTGTTGCTGGAAGGCAGAGTTCGAAGGATCCTGGTGTTGTTGGAAATTTGGAGGCGGTTGCTGCTGCTGGGAGTATTGAGAGTAATTTTGTTGCTGCTGGAAAATTGGTTGTTGATACAAGTATTGAGGCCGAGTCGGGAACTGCTGATGAAACACAGGAGGAAATGAAAATTGTTGTTGTTGAAATTGCTGTTGCTGTTGAAACTGCTGCTGCTGCTCTTGAAACCTCTATTTCCATTCCTCATTCAATTTATCAATTGCGGCTTGTATCAGCTGTTGTGTCCTTTCTTCTTGCTCACTTGCCCATTGCTCCTTTAACTGATCAAGATTATCTATCGGCGCCGGACGATGAGATCGATTCGTACTAGCATAAGAAGAAGTCGACGTCTCAGTCTGAATATAGTCGGTTGGACCTTTCACAAAGGTTGATGATAAAGTACCAGCTCCCAGCACACGCCCTTTGTACTTGCCACCACTGATGTTCATAAAATTTGCAGTCTCATATTGTTTCCGCTCCTCTGGAGTAGCTCTCATAGCAGGAGGAAGAGTAGCTTGATGATCATCCCATTCTTTCATGACTTGTTCAAGTTGTTCCTATATTAGAAATCAAAAAATTAAAATAGTTAATAATTAATATATAATAATTTAAAGGTGTAAATATATATATAATAATCAATATATAATAATTACCTGAATCGTTTTTGATAACGAATTAGTATACTCATTTGTTTGAGGATTAACATGAAGATAGCGATGTATCTCAGCCTGAGTGACCTCCCTTCCAAGTTGCTTTTCCTAAAATATATATTTAATTAATGTCAAGTTTTATAAGTTGGTGAAATGTGATGATTAATTGAATAAAAATTAATAGATATATATTATAAATAATAATTAATTACCATATAGTATTTAATTTCTCCAGCAGACATGGAACCTCCCTTATGTGTACTGGTACCTCTCTCAGATGCTCTATTAATCTTTGCTTTTTCTCTCTTCTGTTTGTAAGAATTTGTGTTCCACTTCCTCCACAAAGCACTCCAAACATTTTCACCAATCCAATTAGGTCGTTTATCCTCACCCTTATTACGTGCGTAAGACAACATAGATGACAGACGCTTCAAAAAGCGATGGTCAAATGAAGCCAAAACTGCGGCATCATGCTCTCTTTTCCAAGTACATTTAGTCTGTTGTTTGTTTAAATTTAAAAAATATTAAAAATATAATTCAATTAAGCAATCAAATGTATATATAATTAATTAGTACTTAAATAAATTAATGTAATCACTTACTTTGAAACAATGTAGAAATTGATCAACTTCCCTAAATTGCGGTGTCTTATCCTCTTTAATCTCACCACAAGACAACCATGGTTTTTTGTATTTTCCTTTGCACTGAGAGATGCTCCATCGAATAAAAAAACCCAGGAGGAAATACTTTCTCCAACTTACATAGAATGATCGGAATGTCATTTTCCATCTTGATCAGATTTTTATCAATGAGTGTTGAAGAACACAAATTCTTGAAATATTGACTCACTTCAATAAGTGGGTTCAATACATGTGTCGGTAAAGCACTAAAGGAAATAGGAAGTAAACACTCTAAAAATATATGACAATCATGACTTTTCATCCCATGCATCCTCCCATTTTCCACATCAGCACATCTTGCCAAGTTAGAACGATAACCGTCAGGCGTCTTCAGCTCTTTGATCCAACGATAAACAGATTTGGCTTCATCAGTTGATAAAGTGTAATTCGCACGAGGTTTAAGGGTCTTGCCGTTTTGTTTCACCAACAACAAATCTGGTCGTCTGCAATATATACCTATGTCTTTTCTTGCTTTGTCATTATCTTTTGTTCTCCCTTTCACATTCATCATAGTATTAAAGATGTTGTCAAAGAAATTTTTCTCAATATGCATAACATCGAGATTATGTCTCAAAAGATTATCTTTCCAATACGGTAGATCCCAAAAAATACATCTTTTTGTCCAATTGTGCCATTGTCCGTAACCTTGTGGTTTACAAGCCACACCATAACATGTACCTTTGGCATATCTTTTACTTTATTCCAAACTTGTTCTGATGTCAATTTCATAGGGGGTCCTAGACTTTCTGTATAGCCCTTCATAAATGCAGCTTTGTTCCTTCTAAATGCATGATCAGCAGGTAAAAACCTACGATGCGAGTCAAACCACGATGCCTTCCCACCAAATTTTAAAGTAAATGCTTTCGTATCTTCCATACAAATAGGACAAGCTAGTTTACCATGGGTGCCCCATCCTGACAACATCTCATAAGCGGGGAAATCATTAATGGTCCACATCAATGCAGCTCTCATCATAAAATTTTCTCTCCGAGCAATATCGTATGTCAAGACACCATTCCACAACCTCTTCAAATCGTCAATCAAAGGTTGTAAATAAATATCAATACCAGTTGTAGGATTAGAAGGACCTGGTATCACAGCAGCTAAGAACATATAAGGTTTAGACATACACATATCAGGAGGAAGATTTTAAGGAGTAACAAATAACCGGCCAACAAGAATAAGGAGTAGACGATGCTTGTATGTAAGGCGTAAATCAGGATAATCCAAGTCTTACATTGCATGGATCTGACGCAAAATCAGGATGTATTTGATCAAAGTGTTTCCATTCCTGACCATCAGACGGATGTCGCAACTCGCCTGAATTTCTTCTATTCTCATAATGCCACGTCACCTTTCCTGCAGTTTGTATTGATGCAAACAATCTTTGCAATCTTGATACAATAGGGAGGTAAAACATTGCTTTCCTTGGAATCGATTTTCCCCTACTTACCCTTGAGTTATTCCTTTGGTGATACCTTGGTTCTTGACAAAACTTGCATTCAACTAAGTTTGCATCATTCATACCGAATTCATTGTCATAATACAACATTCAACCTTTAACACAACAATCAATCCTCTTGACACCTAATCCTAACTTTGACACTAACCGTTTCGCATTGTAATAACTTTGCGGCAAACCATCTCTAACTTTGCGGCATCATTTTAGTCATCAAATCCAAAGCTAAATCAGGAACATGAAATTGAGACTTTAGACCTAATAGTCTAATACACATTGATAACTTTGAGTTTGAAGAACCTTCAAACAATGGTTTATTTGTCTCTTTCAAAAGACCATAAAATCTCTGAGCTTCTTCATTGGGAAGTCCATCGGTATCATCATATTGATCTTCATTGAATGACAAATTAACCCCAACAGCATCCGAGATCATATCATTCATCGCCTCAAAGTGTTGATAGTTATAATAATCTATACCTAACATGTTAGTACTACTTGAAGGACCTATGTTATAATTCTCCAAATATGTACTAGTATTAGGCGCTACCGGAGACTCTTCTCCATGATTAGTCCAAATCCAGTAGTTAGGCATAAATCCGTCTGCATACAAATGCACTCTTATTTCATCTTCACTTTTAAACCGTTTACATCGACATAAACAACATGGACATCTCATCCCCCCTTCATCTTGGACAATTTTTTGCACTCTCGCAAAATTGAGAAACTCTTCGACCTTGTTAGCAAAACGTTATTTAAGACCCTTTCTTCCAGAAAAATTCCTATCGTACATCCAACTACGGTCTAAATTCATAGTAGCTTTATATATATATATATATATATATATATCGATGTTTTATATATTAATTGCTTTATTTTTCAAAAGCATTAATATAAATTTTGACATATTTATATGTCAATTAGGGGAGCATGCATTTGCACACAATATAATATATTATTATCAATACAATAATAAAATATATACCGAATACAATAATAAAATATATATCAATGCTATCAAAAAATATCAATACTAACAAAAATATAATAATTAAATAAACATTATATATATATATATATATATTAATTTGCCAACAATATAATAAATTATAAATAATATAATAACATATTAATACTTATAACAAAAAATAATAATTAATATGATAAATTTTAATAATGTTTTTTTAAAATCAATAATTTTGATATATATGTCAATTAATTAGGGGATTATATATATTAATTAATTTGCAAACAATATAATAAATTATTAATCAAGATTATATCATTATACAAACCTATATAAATTTTTAAATGATATTTTTTTAAAAATCAACACTAATAATCAAGACTTATTTAAAATAAAAAATAATAATATCATCAATTTTAATAATATTTTGTTTAAATAATAATTATATTAAAACCAATATATTTTAACCGTGGTTTGAAACTTTAATTTATCATATATTAATATGTAAACAACATCATTACTATTTTTTAAAAAATAAATTTATAAAACTAATCTAAATATATATATTACTAATCTATATTTTAAAAATAATATATATATATATATATATTTCGATTTACTAATTTAAATTTAAAATATATAAAATACTAACTTGAGTCTGACTTCAAGCTTTCACTCACGTACGATGCTTGCAAGTCTTCGAAAAAATTAACAAGCACTATAAAAATAAAAATCAATAACATTAATTAGTTATATCATATTAAAAAGTAAAATTATAAAATTACATACATAATAAAATTTAAACTTACCAAATTTATATGAAGAGTAAATTTGTGTAGAGAGAAGGAGGAGAGAATAGTGAGATTGAAGTTTTAGAGAGAAGTTGATAGTGAAAAAATGAAGTAGGAGGGTGAGAGATATATATAGGATTTGCATTGGGCATTTGTGGCGGCCAAAGCAGCCACAATGCCAACGGCTCCTTCCTTTTGTGGCGGCCTTTGCCGCCAGTAACGCCAACGGATAGATTGTCCTTTGTGGCGGCCTTTGCTGCCACTAATGCAAACGGTCATGTACACTTGTGACTGCCTGAGCGGCCAGAAAACCCAGCTGGCATTGGGCGCCTTTTGTGGCGGCCTTGGCAGCCAGTAATGCCACGTCCCCAATCCGTTGTGGCGGCATAGGCCGCCACAAATACCCTAACCAATTCAGTTTTTTGTGACGGATCTGGTCCTCACAAAATTCTTTTTTGTGGTTGTAAAAGCCCTCACAAAATCCTTAATTTTTTACCTGGATTTTGTGGCTGCCTAAGCCCTCACAAAATCACAATTTGTGAGGGCTTAGGCAGCCACAAAATCCAGTTAAAAAATTAAAAATTTGTGAGGGCTTTTTCAGCCACAAAAGATGATCAATTTCAATTTTATTCTTTGTGAGGAATTTTTCGATCACAAATTTGTGAGGGTTTTATTCGGCCACAAAATATTTATAAAATTGACCACAAAATAGAAAAATTCTTGTAGTGGTACAGTTTTTTACGGGGTATAGTAATGGTAATTCATATGTAATTTATAATATTTACTTTGAAGGGTATATATCATTTGAGGGTCTGAGATAGTTTGAGATAATTTTATGTGATATAAATTATTTTACATATTATTATTTTCTAATAATTGTTGTGGTTTTTATTTTAGATTTTGGAATTTATATAATATATTGTTGTGTTTTATTGTATTTTTTCAACTTCTCGATGTTTGTATTTTTTAATAGTAACTTTGTGACAGTAAAATGAGTTGGTGAATTACTTTTTTCTTACCTTACAACATACATTAAATTGATGTAGGCAGATATAGTTTTGCGAGGATACAGCGCTTGGAATTCAAGGCGTGCTCTGCAAATTGTAGATAAAATTCTTCCTAAGGTATTTTCATTTGAGTATCTCATTATTGAATCGTCCATCTTTTATTCACTTTTAGATCTACAAGTTTCGTGATTGTCTAACTATGGTCTGAATTTTTTTTATATATCATTTTGATCTCCTTTATTTTTCAATTTCTCTAAAAAGGATCCAAATTGCACTATAATGAAATTAGAAGACTAAAAGTAGAAAAAAAAAATAATTAGAAAACTCTTTTGTTGCAAATTAGGTAAAATAAAATATATTGGAGCTCAAGTTTACTAGAAACAAAAAGTGGGGCCAAATTGGAATAATTGCAATATTTGAGAGAGTATGTATATGTTGAATTCAACTAGAGATTTAATGAGTTTTGATATGGTAATAAAGTAGTTATCTCCATATACGTAAGTAAATATTTGTATCATGTCCTAGTTGTAGAGTTAGAAATTAATATTTCGGAGAATTTTGACCAAAATGATAATATTGATATAAAAGTAAAAGTCATTTTGATTTCTTCAATGCCTAAAATGTGACCCTTATAGTTTTGAATGTATTAAAATTTAAGATATCAAATCTTTTTTTCGCCAATAATTTTAAAAATCAAATTGACTTATAAAAAATATATTTGAAATTTAAACTAACTTATAAAAAACATATTCGAATATCAATATAATTAACAAAATATATATATTTAACTATATTTTTATTTAAAAATTATTTAATAATTAACTTATCATAGATCTATATAATAATTAACAACATATAAATTGAATGAATCTGTACTAATATGGATATCAGTCTTAATTATTGTACGCACACTAACAAAATAAAATTTAGAAAACAATTAGCAAATTGTATGAAATTAATTATTAACTTTATGTCGTAGTTTTGAAATATTTTTAAGAGGAATTTGACTAACTTTGCTTGTCATTTTATTTGTATATTTAGATTGATAGTCTAAATATTGTAGCCATGATAAATCTATGTTTTTGTTAGACATTTTATATATATATAAAATAAGACACCCTTACTCACATTCATACTTCCTTATTTTTGCAATAAATTTTATTCTATCTATTGTAGATATTTATTTACATGTACTCTATAAATATGGATTCAATCGACATCTCTAAATTGATTCAACCTGTACACTTTTTACATCAACGTTAATAAATATCAACTCTCCAAAACTATATGTTACTTATTAGTTTGAAGAACATCTTGCAAATATGTTACTGATTAATTTTCATCATCATAGACACAATTATTTATTTACATTTTGGTTGTGCAAAATGTGATTATACTTGACTATAATTAAGAGCTTAATGGATATATATATGAAAGACTTACCCCTATGTATATATGGTACTGGTTATCTAAAATACAGAACACAATAATGCAATCACAACCAACATTGGTGATTGTGTACTTTGGTGGTAATGATTCTACTCGTCTACGCCAAAGTGGCAAAGGTCCTCATGTACCAATAGATGAATACAAAGAAAATATGAGGAATATTGCTATTCATATAAAGGTAAAGTTTTTCATACTAGACTTACAATTAATATAAATTTTTCAATTGTAGAAATGTCTCATCCTTCAAGAAATTATTGTAAACTCTACATAAATTCAGTATTTATCTCATATTTACTTCCTTTTTAATAAATAATTTATAGAGTCTGTCGGAAAATATCCGCATTCTATTTCTCAGTACTCCTCCGGTGAATGAAGAACAAATCGAATACAACAGGTAACCATTGTTGTTTGGTATGATATTATTCCTTAGCTTATTGAAATGATAATTTTCCAAATTATTGGAATGAATTCAGTGATGAATTTGGGGAACTATTAAGGACAAATGAAGCATGTCGAATATATTCGGAAGCATGTTTAGAGATGTGTCGCGAGGAGAATATCAAAGCCATTGATATGTGGTCTTTAATTCAGTCAAGAGATGACTGGAAAGATGTTTGTTTCATGTAAGTATTATGCTTTCACATGCATTCTCTTATATATATGTTAACTTTTCAATTGCTATTTTTGTTTATATATATATATATATATATATATGTAATTCTAGAACAATATATCACTAAACAAAAATTGTCCAAAAATATATTTCAATAATTGAATTAGGTGGTTTGGTTATTTTTTTAGTGATGGAGTTCATCTCTCAATTGAGGGTAGCAAAATGGTGACGGATGAGATATTGAAGGTTCTGAAAGAAGCTGAGTGGAAACCAAGTCTATATTGGAGGGTAATGCCTGTTGAATTTGGAGAAGATTCACCATATGATCCTGTTCTTCCTGATGGTGTGACAACTATTAATGTCTCAAACATACCTTTTGATGGAAATAATTCAAATTGATTAGTAATTAGGTAGTTAGAGTATGGTTAGAAGTTAGTTAGAATATGGTTAGAAGTTGGTTAAGTTGGTTGATGTAAAACAGCCACAAAACTGCTGCTATAAAAGGTTGTGATCAATCCATGAAGTATGTGTGTGTAATGTAGAAAAACAGAAACAGAGATCAATCTGCAGAAACCGAGATTAATCTGTGTTTTTCTGTTTTCTCTATTTTCTTTTCAATTCCAATTCCTCTCAATTATACAACCTATTCCAACATGGCATCAAGAGCTTGGGTCTAGATCTTGGGAAACACGAGTGAAAGTGTGAGGGGGAATCAAAATTGGGAAACACAAGTGTGAGTGAAAGGAAAAAAGAAGAAATGAATGGAGGAGGATTTCCATCGAATTTGCTAATTCTGGATGGGAAGAACTGGGATAGGTGGTCTGCATCAATGAGATCGTTGTTGGAAGCTCAAGAAGGGCTTGAGATTGTTCAAGATGGATATGAACAACTTGGTGTGAATCCAACAGAAAGACAACAAACAACTTTCAAAGATTGCAAGAAAAGAGATTGCAAGGAATTATTTTACATCCAGCAAAGTGTGGATTCAAACAATTTTGAAAGGATCTCAAAGGTATCTACATCAAAAGAGGCATGGGATATCTTGGTGAAGTATTACAGAGGTGATGAAAGAACCAAGAAAGTGAAGCTCCAAATGCTAAGAAGACAATACGAATTGTTGCAGATGGAAGAAGATGAAGTTGTGGAAGATTACATCAATCGTGTGCAGGTTGTTGTTAATCAAATGAGAACAAATGGTGAATCATTAACTGAAGTGACAGTTATTGAAAAGATTCTTAGAACATTAACACAAAGGTATGATCACATAGTGGTGGCAATTGAAGAATCAAATTATCTTGATAAGATGAAGATGGAGGATTTGCAAGGCTCTCTTGAAGCTCATGAACTGAGATTAAGAGAAAGGTGTGCAGCAACATCAATATCACAAGTGCAGGCCCTGCAAGCTCAAGTTAGCAAGAAGACCAACCAAGGGGATGTCAAGCACAAGAAAGGCAAAGGTAACTTCAAGTGGTACAAGAAGTATGATTATGATGAAAAGACGGATGATTCTGATGAAGGGTCTGGAAGTTCAAGAGATCATAATAAAAGTAACAATAGCAGCAAGAATTTGAATGGCAAGAAGAAATTTAACAAGGAAGAAATCCAATGTTACAATTGTCAAAAATGGGGGCATTTTACAAATGAGTGCAAATCCAAGAAAGTCCAAAGAGAGGATGATGACGCTCAAATGGCAGTTGAGGATTCAGATTCAGAGGATGTGTTATTGATGGCAATAACAAACGAAGATCGTTCTGGAAAAGGTGTTAAAAACGAAGATTGTTCTACAAAAGGTGTTAAAAACGAAGATTGTTCTGGAAAAGGTGTTAAAAACGAAGATCGTTCTAGAAAAGGTGTTAAAGACGAAGATTGTTCTGGAAAAGGTGTTAAAAACGAAGATCGTTCTGGAAAAGGTGTTAAAAACGAAGATCGTTCTAGAAAAGGTGTTAAAAACGAAGATCATTTTGGAAAAGATGTTAAAAATGAAGATCGTTCTGGAAAAGGTGTTAAAAACGAAGATCGTTCTGGAAAAGGTAAAGAACGTTCTTCATATCAGTTTTGGTATCTTGACACAGGGTGCTCGAATCACATGACTGGCCGAAGAGATTGGTTTGTAAGCATTGATGATAAGGTAAAAAGAGAGATTAGATTTGCAGATAGCAGCAAACTAACTGCAGAAGGAGTAGGAAATGTGTTGATTCAAAGGAAAGATGGCAAGCAATATTTCATATGTGATGTGTTGTATGTGCCAAGAATGAAGAATAATATGTTAAGTCTTGGACAGCTACTTGAAAAGGGATATTCAATGAAGATGAAGCATGGTGAAATAAAGATGTTTGACAGTGCAAACAAGTTTGTATTGAAGGCACCATTGTCTAGAAACAGAACCTTCAAAGCAGCCCTGTCAAATAGATCTTTAAGAATGGTGGAGGTTGAAGAATTGGATGAGAAGTTGAATCCATGGGAATGTGATATTATTACCCCAACTATTCAACCTCACACAACTTGTAGAACTACAAATAAATGGAAAACAGTCAATCCCAAAGTAAGAGCAAGAGCTGTTATAGGCGATGTTGAGCAAGGGAACAAACATGCAAATGTTCCAGACACTCCTGCCATTGTACCAAGCAATAGAAGAAAGGTCCCTGCAACTTCTGTTTGCAGAAAGAAGGAAGTGATTGTGCTAGATGATGATAGTGACGATGATAAGAGTGAGGTCCAAGGAAAACTAGTAGATGAAACTATGACTAATGTTGCAGCTCCTAGCAATAAGACAAGAGTTGTTGATTGTATCGCTTGCAACAAGACTGATTTGCAGCAGCTGAACAGATTGTTGGAAGATGACATAAAGGTGATAACAGAGATGAAATCTAAAGCATTGAAGACTGCAATTGGTCAAGGCGGCAAAGAGAAAAAAGCTGATGCGTTGTTAATTATGAGTGATCAAAAGGAAGGCATCCTAACTAAAAGCATGAAGAGGGTGAAGTTCAAATAGATTAGAAACAATCTTGTATTAATGTCAATTGAATCACTTTGAATTAGGGGGCATGTTGGAAATAATTCAAATTGATTAGTAATTAGGTAGTTAGAGTATGGTTAGAAGTTAGTTAGAATATGGTTAGAAGTTGGTTAAGTTGGTTGATGTAAAACAGCCACAAAACTGCTGCTATAAAAGGCTGTGATCAATCGATGAAGTATGTGTGTGTAATGCAGAAAAACAGAAACAAAGATCAATCTGCAGAAACTGAGATCAATCTGCGTTTTTCTGTTTTCTCTATTTTCTTCTCTTTTCTTCTCAATTTCAATTCCTCTCAATTATACAACTTGTTGCAACACCTTTTCCTCCACATGTAGAGTGGGACAAGACTCATGTCTCAAATTAATCAAATTCTTTTGGAGGGTTAAATTTATATTAATATATAGAAATATAAATATCATATTAAAATATAAATTTTATTCTCTAAAATCCTTCAAATACCAACTCAAAAACACACACCTTAAAAAATATAGTATTTTTTCATCTTATATGTTGAATAATAAATGAGAGAACTTTCACTCTGTATTGTAATAGTATTGTAATTGAGCTGTTCTATTCAATTATCATAAATGTTTGTGTTATTTTTTATCTCTTTGGAAAAGATAATATATAGTTATCATTTTGATATAGTCATCATTTTGATAGAATAGTTTAGTGGATTCATTACTATATACACGATTCACAATCAATTTTATCTCGGAGCTTTTTTTACAATATATTAAATTGCGTTTAGAAACATCAATTAAACAAGTTAAAGAGCCTAATTATAATTAAAATTAAATTTATATTAATTTTATTTGTTAATAAGAAGGTAAAAGTCTTTTAAAATAAATAACTGTCTATAGTTTTAGAAATAATAAAAATGTCAAAACAAAATTCATTATTAATATAAATGCACCTTTATATATAAACTAATATTTTATATTATCTCTGTAATAATGATTTACTTTAAAGTTTTTTATAGAAATAAAATAAATACATATTTTAGAAAATAAAAATAGAAAACGTTGTTTTAATCTGCCTTAGAGTTTGCTAACAAAAAAATAAAACAACATACAATTATATGAGATGTATTATTTTCCGATAAAAATAGTATAAAAAGTTAGTATAGTAGTAGTAACACGAAAATATTGTAGCAGCAGGAAACAGCCATACGAAAAAGGAATAGTTATAAATTTGTTCCTAAATAAAGTCAGTTATGAGTAAAAAAATGTAAATACTCTACATCGTTGGTATCTCTAATTATATGTGCAAAATAAAGTTAATCAAAATAGAAAATTAAATTTAGAAGATGATTTATTTACAAACTTATTATTTATAAAAGAGATTGTAAAAATTAAGAAAAAATATTATTTAATTTGACATGACGTTTTTACAGCTCCACATATCTTGCAGTACAATAAGAAAATTAAAACTACAACAGTTTTGGATAAAATCGTTGATGTGTTATTAGTGTGTTTACAATTGTCACAGCTCAAGCGTCCAAAACAAGATTAAATTGAAGTCTCATTTCAAAGTTTGAAATATTTTGAGTTAAACTATTAAGGTATCTTAATATTGAGACAAATGTAACATCTCAATAGATCTAATACTAACAATGATTTAATTAAAAGATTCTTGATAATCAAGAAAATATTTATTTCAATTTTTAGATTATTTAAATAATAATAATAACAATAATAGTGTTATATACTAGGATTTAATATTTACTAAAAAATAAACCACATAAAAACCTAACCGCCACACTTTTCTTTCTCCTTTTTATTTTTTTTATCTTGATATGAGAAATTTTGTACTATTTTATTTATTCGAAATCATTTATTTATATTGTTTTTCCTCTATCTTTTTACACAAATAAATGATTTCATAAATATCTATTTTTCTATATTTTTTAGTTATCTCACTAATTAATTATGATATTTATTTTTCCATTTCTATATGATATTTATTTTATTAAGATTGACGTATTAACATCTATCTAAATTAAATAAATTTAATCAATAATTTTATTGTTAATATAATAAATCATGTTGCATAAATACTTCAATCATATTAATTTTATCAAATTAATAAATATTTTTTCATTTTTTTATGTTAACTTTTTGAAAAAAAAAATATTAAGAATTTTATAAAAAAAATTTCACATAAAAATTTAAAATTTAAAAAAAAAAATTAAATATCAAATTTTAAGCGGTAAAGTTTTAAAATTTATATTTAATTAATTATTTATTAAAAAAATTAAACTATTGTAATCTAACTGTGTCTACTGGGAGTTGCTGACTCCACTCATTTAATATGTTTTTAGTTAATAATCAGATAATTTAATAGATTGACCCCACTTCAATTACTGATGTCCCCATATATAATCCCACAAATGAGTGAAGACACGAGCATTTTAGTTGAAGGGATGTTTCATTTCAATCTTGGAAATAAAGTTCGGATTTTTATTAAAAATAATATTATTTTTATTAAATTATATTTATTAGGTAATTATATATTATTGTTATCATAAATATATGATAAAAAATATCTAATTAAAAATATTAGAAATAATATTAATTAAATTATATAATTGAAAATAAATATATTATAAATTAAAAGAATAATTTATTTATCGGTAACTATCATGCAACACATGTTTACCACAATCGTTGCGTATATATGTTTTGGGTTGAGTTGAAATGATATATGAGGACAAAGTCAATTTGAATTGTCTGTCCATTTAATTACGTGGTAGCATAGTATAAGTCTCGTAACCAAATATTTTAGAATTAGAAATGTACCAAACGACATAGGCACTATGTATTTTTTTCATCTTATATGTTGAATAATAAATGAGAGAACTTTCATTTTGTATTGTAATTGAGATGTTTTATTCGATAATCATAAATGTTTGTGTTTTTTTTTTATCTCTTTGAAAAAGATAATATATTGTTATTGCAATAAAAAAATATAACATAAAAATATAGTCAACCATTTGATAGAATAGTTTAGCGGATGCATTACTATATACACGATTCACAATCATTTTTTTTTCTAGGATCTTTTGTTACAATATATGAAATTGGGTTTAGAAACATCAATTAAACAAGTTAAAGAGCCTAATTATAATTATAATTTATGTTAATTTTACTTTTTAATAACCAAGTAATTAAAAGTCTTTTGAAATAAATAAATGCTTATATTCTTAGAAATAAAATAAAAAAAGTCAAAAAATTGAGACAAAATGTACTACTATTACTACTACTAATATGCAGTAGTAGTTGTACAGTAATTTACACACAAGTAATTTTCACACATTTTTATTTTTCTCTTTTTTTCCCGTTATCTCGTTCATCATCGTCCATATAGTAGATCATGACACTAAGACACGAGTATTTCGAAGACATTAATTTTATCAAAATTATTGGCATTTTATCGTATTTTATATTGATTTAGGTGTTGTGAATTTATTCAGAAATTCATTTTTATTGTTTTTTGTAAATTTATATTTGTTTTGTTATTGACCGATATACATTTTTAATATGAATGAATAAATATTATTTTTAAGTAAAAAATATAAAAAAAACTATAAAGAATCATGCTACAAGTGCCCTAAGGACAATTGTTAAGGATAACAAATATAGAAATTTGATATTGAAAAGAACAAATTTTAACCTTTCAAAAATTAAATATATAGTTTATAATACACTTTTTAATGTAAAATATCTATCTTTAAATGCGTAACAATTATACTAAGAGCACTTTCACAAAATGAGGGCGGAGAAACGGTTGCATATTGCAGACCGAGAGAAAAAAGAATGTGATGCTTTAAATAAAAAGGTGAGAAGGAGACGATGACAAGGTGTTCTCTATCTTTTAATTTTGTCACATGCAACTATCAATTTCAACACAACTAAATCAACAACAAAAATCAATATCAACACCAATCACACACATTACATGATCATGCACAACGAAAGTACCATAACCATCATATAGAACACTAGTTTTATCCGATCAATGACAAATTTTAAAAATAAGTCATATGTTTTATTTTAATGTTTTATGTAATTTTTTTTAAAAAGGTTCAAAAAATAATGAAAGAAATGAATTAGAGTGAAATTAATAAATGTTTTGGCCCAACAGTGGGTTTCGTATTTACTCATAGTGGATCACAATTGTGCTAATTAGTTACTGAAAATATAAATTATGTATTAAGCCAATGTGATATTTTTTGTCATGTTTGCCTCTAATTATTGGTTGTCTCTAGTTTTGGTTGTATTTGATTCCTGGTTGCCTCTAGTTTTTGGTTGTTTCTAGTTCCTAGTTGTCTATGGTTCCTAGTTGCCTCTGACTCATGGTTGCCTCTGGTTCATAGATGCCCCTGGTTTCTAATTGTCTCTGGTTCCTAGATGCATTTGATTCATGGTTGCCTCTGGTTCCTAGTTGTCTCTAATTCCTAATTGCATTTGGTTCCTAGTTGCCACTGGTACTGAGTTGCCTCTAGCTTTTGGTTGTCTATGGTTTTTGGTTGCCTCTGGTTTCTGATTTCCTCTAGTTTCTAGTTGTCTCTAGTTCCTGATTAAAGAAAAGTGTTTGATCAAATGTGTAGGAAATAAAAAGATTTGTTTCGAGATTACAAATTGAGTATTTGAAGAATAATATTTTGTAAATCACGAAGCTTATATAGAAAAATTGTTAATATTGTTCTACACAGACAATTAACCTTTGTTATGTAATCCAATTAGAACTAATTGATCATTGTGTCACTCCAAATTTAGTAATAAACTATTTTATTAATGAAATATCATATTTTAAATAATTAATTTGGTGTTAAAATTATTTTAAAATATATATTGATTAATTTTATAATTAATTTTCTTTATATGTGGGATTTCTATAATGTGTTAATTTTGTACATTGTGTCACTCCAAATTTAGTAATAAACTATTTTATTAATGAAATATCATATTTTAATTAATTAATTTGGTGTTAAAATTATTTTAAAATATATATTGATTAATTTTATGATTAATTTTCTTTATATGTGGGATTTCTATAATGTGTTAATTTTGTACATATTTCACTAAATGAGTAATATAAAATAACAAATATTATATTTATTATTTTATATATTTTTCTAAAAATAATAGTATTTTAGTGTAAATATTTTAAAGAATAGGATTTTAAATGATTTTACGTATATTTTCTTATATATTTGATTAATGTTAAGTGCGCCCATATTTATATTTTAATTATTTATAAGTGTTTTCTATTTTAATTATTTATTTTATAAATAATTTTATTAAAATAGTAGTAATATTGTATTTAATTTTCTTTATTTTTATATACTTGTTATGGTATGGTATGGTGATTGTGTATATATTTATTATGATTTAGTAATTATAGTAATTATTTTAAATACAAAATAGCCTCAATTATTTGTAATATTTTTTTTTAAAGATTTGGCCCTTGTACGTGTGAATGAATTTATATCTCTAATTGTGTTATAATATATATATATAGAAAAGAGCTAGAGAAGTACTGCAGCGACTATCTGACAAGAATATGAAATAGGATTGTTGTTTGGCATCGATGATATCTATTACAAAATACTTTTTTCGTTTTTGTTTAAATTTTAGTATGTTATTTTATTTATTTAACTAATCAATTAAACACATTTTATCAGAATTTTAATCATTTTAATTTTTCTTTAAAATATATGACTTTTCTATTTATAGAATTTATTATTTTGCATCATTTTTCTTCACCGAATAATTAACCAACGAATATATTACCCAATAATTATTTTCTGATTTAGCATAAATTTACTTGACTCAATTTCAAAATTGATCATTTTAGAGTGTGTTCTCATAATTTATTTTTGACGTTTACTAATAAATTGTGGATTTAGATTAATTGAATGACAAAAAGTCAAAAAACAAAGGCTTTTTACTTGCGGTCTCATATTTGAGTGTGAAAGCGTTGAAATAAGGTAAGGAGTGAGAGAATATTTGAATTCATGAGTATAATATATTGTTAGATAAATGGAAAAATCTTACTTTCCAACGATCATCCAGAGCTCACTATGTATGGCAGTGATACTTTAAAATAATGTGTAAATATGAAGACTGGAATATTAAAATATGGAATAGAAATATTTATAAGGTGATTGATTTAATTTCACTAAATGAGTGGTATTTGATATTTTTGTGATATTGAATGCCAAATGAATTTTGTACATATGTTTGATTAGACGAGTTTATGTGATGTAAAAATAAAATATGGACGCATTTTATGATATAAGTTTATGCGATGTGATGATAAAAGATGAATGCATTGTATGATATAAGTTTATGTGATAGTGATGATGTATTTTGAAGTAACTCAATAGTTGATAAAATAGTGATGATTCAACTTGTGTTAAAGATGATATTGGGGAGAAAATTGATGTTGGAAATTTTTTAAATAGATTTTATTTTGTCATCATATAGGTAAGACCTGACAAGCTTAGTGATTTTGGAGAAGTACAAATGAATGAGTTTGATCGTGACAGTCTACTATTGAGGTAAGATTGTTAGATCTTGAAAGTATTCGACTAGAAAATTCCTAGGTGACTTCCAAATGTCGGGAGCTACTATGCAACTTCCATTTACCTTGACTGTTACATATATGTCTCTCGAGTTGAGTTAAGGAGATTTATGAGGACAATGTCAATTTGAATTGTCCGATCACTTGCGTGGTAACATAGTAACAAACCTCATAACCAAGTACTTCATAGTTAGAATGATCCCAATATATGATGTTATTATGATTAATTGTGTGTTCTTCTTACTTATATTATACTATCAATATAATTTTGAAATTCGTCTCACTCATTATTTGTGTTTGAGTAGTTTGACCATGCTTTTGCAAGATGACATATATTACAGGTTAAATAGTCTTGAAGTTACAATTTGGCCCAACTCTGATAAGTAATATTGGGAATAGGAGTTATAAGTTGTAGTTTACTTATTTAATTAGAAACGACTTTTTTGTATAAAAATCTTATAAGTACTATTAAGTTTTTGAAATTAAATCAAAAAAGAATTATAGTTAAATCAAATTTATAGAGATTGTACTATTTTATAAAAGAAAAAAAGTTTAAAGTATTTCATTTGTATTTTAAGAAATATGATATCCTAAATATCTTTTAAAAGTTATTTTTTTTCATTTGAAAGAGTTTTTATTAATGCTAATTTTTATAACAATATGCTATAAATATATATATATATATATATATATTATTTTGAAGATTAAGGTGTCAGAGTCATGAAGTACTATCTATATCTTAGTTGAATTTATAACACTAATATATCATACTAATTATACATATTATGATATATTATTTTATGATATATTATTTGTTGTCAATTTATTATCAACTCTCATTCTCTTATTCTCCTTTTTCTCTATTGTTTTATATTTTGCAATAGTTTGGGTTAATTTCATAATAATTTATAATTTCATGCCTATATATAAAATCTCTTTCATCAAATGACGTGAATTAAGAAAGTTGATAATAGTTTTAAATTTGTCAATAATTGATATTGTATTTATATGTTTATCCTTCGAGAGAGATTTAGTTAATGTTTTTATTATAGTAATTATTATTAATTAATAAAAAAATATGTAAATTAATTAGAGATATACTATTAAAAAAAGTAATTTATATAGTTGAAAATTGAAAAAATATCTTATAAAATAGGACAAATAAATTTCTCAATTGTAACTTGTCAAGAAAATATTATCGCTATATTTAAGATCAAATTATCAATAATGGAACTTTGTGCTACTTATTTCTAGATTTGGACTTGTTGCGGACATCAAATTGACACAATCACATAGCCATTAAAAAAACATTTATACATTAACTTCAACAAATTTAGTTTTTCTTATTAATGTTATATTTCATAAAATTAAGTTATAAATTAGATGATAGTTGAAAAGTTGATTAATAATTAAAAAGTTAGTTAATAGCTGATAATTTATGACATATAGATGAAAAACTAATTAATTGAAATTAAAATATTTGGTAAATTTAGCTTTTGGAAACATAAAATGGTATGATTATTTAATTTAAAATAACAAAAAATTATGTTCTTTTAAATTAAATAATCATGTCATTTTATATTTTTAAAAGCTAAATTTATTAAACATTTTAATTTTAATTAATTAGTTTTTCAACTATAAGTCATTAGTTATCAGCTGTCAGTTAGTTTTTCAACTATCAATTAGCTTATAGTTTAATTTTACAAAACAGAGTCTTATGCTCTGTTGATAGAATTAAGTTATAAGTTAGTTGAAAAAATGACTGATAGCTAAAAAATTGGCTGATAAATGATAATTGATTACTTATAATTGAAAAGTTAATAAATTAAAATTAAAGTCTTTAGTAAATTTAATTTTTAATAATATAAAATATAAAATGATATAAAAGAACATTATTTAATTTATGATAACCAAAAATGAAACATCTTTATCCAATTTGTGTTGGGTATTGTTTTACTCAATTTTCTTTTTTTAATTAATTTTCTAATTTTTAATTAATTTTCCTACTATATTTTATTATTGTGGTAGAAACCCAAGAAAAACATATACAACAAATCTTTAAAATAAAAATTAGAACCATGCAATTCATTTACTTTTCTTATTTACTACAATACAAACATAAATTTGAATAATTTTTTAAAAGTTTAATAAACTGCATATGTATAAATAGTAATTATAAAAACAATTAAATTCATTTACTATTTATAATTTAATATAAAAAATGAATTTAATTTTATCACAATGATGAATTAGAGGATGAACAAATAATCATAATTATGGCAATGCATATTTTAATCAATTTCTTGTAAGAAGAATAACATAAAAATTTATTTATTTATTTAGTTATTTTGGTAAGAAATTAAAACAACAACTTTGTTTACCGAGAAAAATATCCGTGAAGTTGTGAATTAGTGGGTAGAGTGGTGTTGGGTAGAGTGGTCTAATTATGGTTACAATAAAGAGACTATTTTGGTAAAAAAGACAACCACCAAAAGAGAAAAGAGAGGAGTAACCCTATTTTTGATTTTGTTAAATCAGTCTCTAAAAAATATTGATTGCGCATTCGTTAACTGTTGGATTAGACTGATATTTGGAAAACGGGTTTGCAATATTCAGATCTTCGTTTTCAACGGTCGAATTGGTGAAACAACGTCCAGGGAGGGAGAAATTGTGCTCGCACAACAGCAGGTTTTTGGGTGTTTTTTTTTCTTTTTGTTTTTCATTTATAGGCTTTATTGATTTGTTGTTTTGGTTGATTGTAGACACACTCCGTGTATCATTTTGAAATTCTCTTATATCCTTATTTGATTATATTGGAGCTATTTCTTTGGTATGGACGACCCGTGAATTTTACACTTGAATTGAGGGATTTTCCACGTAGTTCATTAGGTCTTCTATTTTGATTAATTTGCTACTATATATTTGTTGTTGCTCTTCATGATTCTTGTAAGTTAGAGAATTTTATATCCATTGCGTGTTATTTGTTACTATGTGTTTTTGTGTTTATTCTCCATCAAATGGTGCGTGAGTGATGTAGTTATTTTGTATTATATAAAGATAAAAAATAATAAGAGGTTAAAATAAAAGAAAATATAAATTAAAAGAAAATATGGCTATAAGGTCCAACGCTACTTCAAATAGCATATCATGATAAGCTTTAAGCTGGTAAGAGAAGTCTATTTACTAAATACATCTATTTTAATCCAACAAATTTAAAAAGCTATAAGTTAATTTATTGACGATATTAAACATACTAAAAAGTGTCTTAATCTAATAAATTTACAAACTAGTTAATTGATTATATCAAAGAGTGTCTAAAGTAAATATCAACTTTAAAATATCAAAAATTTAAAAATTTATATTTAATTAATTATTTATTAAAAAAAAATTATACTTTTTTAGTCTAGTCTGTCCACTGGGAGTTGCTGACCCCGCTCATTTAATATGCTTTTAATTAATATTTAGATTTTTTGTTGAAAAAACCAACTAATAATAAGATAATTTAATAGATTTGACCCCACTTCAATTATTGATGTCCCCATATAATCCCACAAATGAGTAAAGACACGAGCATTTTAGTTGAAGGGACGTTTCATTTCAATCTTGGAAATAAAGTTTGGGCCTTTAATTACTAAATATTTCATTTCAATCTTGGAGATAAAGTTTGGAATTTTATTAAAAGAAAAAAATATTATTTTTATTAGGTATTTATATGTTATTAATATTATAAATATATAATAAAAATATTAATTGTAGATAGTAGAAAAATATTAATTAAATTATATAATTGAAATTAACTATATTATAAATGGAAAAAATAATTCATTTTAATTTTTTAATATAAATGAATTAATTATTAGGAATGGAGAAAGAATTAAAAATACATTAATTTTTCTTTTAATAAATCGAAATAGAATGGTTGACAAAAAAACGTGTTTCCGTTCGACCCACACGCTCACAAAATCTAAGAAAATATGAAACTTTTCTAACTTTGCTCCCATCTTTCTAGCCTTCTTGTCGTTTTTAAATCTCATTTTTTATGCTCTATTGAAAATAGAAGAAGATCCAAGAGGTACATAAGTTGCTATCTTTATTATTTATATATTTTATTTTTTAGATTTAACATTTTTGTCTCAATTTATTCAATTTATACAATGATTTACGGCTGTGATTGTATTATAGAATCAATTAATTAATTAATGTTATATTCTATTAATAAGATATAAATAGAAAAATATTTCTAATTTAGATAAGATATAAATAGAATTTATCTGCTATGATTTTTGTGAAAAATTATACATAGTGATGAATTTTTGAATCATGGTCTAATCACATACAACAAGACCGATATATTTGATAATGTTAAAAATAAAAATAAAATCTTACAACACTTTCAAAATTTAAAAATAGAGAGAAATTATAATTATTAAATATTACACTTTCTTCAATTTTAAATATACAATCAGTGGCGAATCTTGCACAAAATATTAGAGAAAGCAAAAGAGTGACAAGTATTAACTAAAATATTATAATTGTTTTTTAAAGTTTTACACAATTTATACATAGAAGACAAGTTAAAAAAGTTAGAATTACAATTCTCACAAGTTTTATAATTTTCACAAATCATACAATTCAACAAGTTTTTAGAACTTCACACAATTCAATCAAATAAAATATATCAATTTTACGATTTTCATCTTTGTCGAAAACTTTTTTTTAAAAAATTTATCAATTTTTTTTATATTTAAACATCATGTCACTTAAAAAAAATATACATATTAGTTAAAACAAATTACAATTAAAAAATAGTATCGCACTATATCATAGATCGACAGTCTAACATGTAATAGTTGAGTTGCTAATTAAGGTGCTAGAGTATTTTTGTTCGAAATTAGTTAGTTTATCTATATATAGAGTTTGTATTAATTTTATTAGTATAAATTCTAAGAGAAAGAGTGCAAGACAATATAGGTAATGAAAAAATATGCTAGAATCTCCAACTTAATGTTTAATAATAAGGATTATGTCCCAATATTATAAAGTTGAACGTTCTTAGGTTGAACATCTTGTTCCCAACTAAAACCCGATACCTCACAGTTGTGTGAGTTAATTATGATAAAATTTATTATTTAGAGTATCTCTAACGGTAGCCAAAATGAGTTTGGCCGCCAGGTGTAATTACTTAACCTTCAGTTTTTGGCAAGTTCACTGTTGGATATGTGTCAAGCTCTCATCACCGTTCTGTCACGAAGGAACGATACTTTGATACCGTTACCTTTTTTTGTATTAATTTATGAATAATAGTAAATAAATGATTTGTTAGTGATGGACCCTATTTAATGAACATGTGACACTACAAGAAATTCCATCATTTGTGGCCAACTTCATAAATATTTTGTAGCCGAAAAAAACTCTCACAAATTAGTACTGAAAAGCCCTCACAAATACAAAAATTCAAATTGGTCTTTAATTGTGATTGAAAAAGTCCTCACAAAAGACTAAAATTTTAGCTGGATTTTGTGGCTGCCTAAGCCCTCACAAAATCACAATGTTGCCATTTTGTGAGGGCTTAGGCCGCCACAAAATTCAGCTGAAATTGGAGCCTTTTGTGAGGGGTTTTGCTGCCACAAAATCAACCCTTTGTGAGGGTAAAGGCCGCCACAAAGGCAAGCCATTTGTGGCCGTCGAGGCCGCCACAAAGGACTTAATTTCTAATCGTTAAAGCCGCCACAAAGGATTTTGTACTGTTGGCTTTGGTGGCTTCTTTGGCCGCCACAAAGGATCAACCATTTTCTATAAATATCCCTCCACTACTCTTATAATTTTTCACTTATACCTTCTCTCTAAACCTTCTTTCTAAATTTTCTCTCCACCTTTTCTCTACAAAAATTATTTCTCCAAGTTTTTTCTTTACTATCTTGAATTTTGGTGAGTTTATATTATATATTTCATTTTTTAATTTTATATTTTATTTGAATTTATTTATTTAATTAATATTATTGAATTTTTATTTTGATAGTGGTGATATATTGTGTTTACTTCGAAGAGTTGTCAGCTCCATGAAAACTTCAAGTTAGACACTACTCGACATCAAGTTAGTATTTTATATATTTTAAATATAGATTAGTAAAAAATGTGATATTATAAATATATTTATAGTATGTTTAAAATATAGATTAGTAAAATATGTGTTATTATAGATTTATTATAAAAAAAAATAGAAATTATGTTGTTTACATAATATATAATAAATAAAAATTTGAAACACATGAAAAATTTATTGATTTTAATAAAACTATTTTTTTAAAATATTATTAAAATTGATGATATTAATATTTGTTGTTAGTTATTAATAAAATTTGTAGTTGAGTTTGTACGAAAAGTTTATATACTTTAACAGTCTCTATTTTTGTTTATATATAGGAGTTCTTTTATGAAAAATTCTATTAAAAATCATTTAAAATTTTATTTCGATTTATATAATTTTAGTCTTGAGAATAATTTATTATATGTATATTATATCTTGTCCTATTTAATTATGGTGTGTTTAATTTTTGGTTTGTAAGACATGATTTATTAATTTTGAAATATTTTATTTGATTTGGTAGTAATTACTTTAATTAATATTAATATTATATTTTAATATATAATAGTTATTTTAATTTAAATTTAAATATTATATTTTAAATGTTAATTAAATTGTAATATTATATTTTAAATTTAATTTAAATTTTAATTAAATTTTAATATTATATTTTAAATTTATATTGATATTAATTTACTATATATAATATCAATATTTAATATTAATTTTGAATTTAATAAAATTATTTTTTTTAATAAAGTGAAATTTTTGTGGCGGCTTAAACCATCACAAAAGATTTAAATTTTTAAATTCGTTTCATCTTTTGTGGCGGCTTAAGCCCTCACAAAAGGAGACATTTTGTGGCAGCCTAAGCCCTCACAAATGACAACGAAAATTTCAAAGTTTGTGGCCGTTTTGGCCGCCACAAAAGTTTTTGACCACCTTATTTGTGGTTGCCTAAGGCCGCCACAAATGCCTCATTTGTGGCTGTTTTCCCCCCTTTCTGAGAACTTTTGGCCCTCTCAAATTTAATGTATTCATGTTGTGTGAGAACCGTTGGAATAAAAAATAAATGAATTATTTCAAGATAATGTGATACGGTGAACCCCACATAATGAACTAATATTGAGTTCATCTTTGGAGATACTCTTATTCTAAAATAAAATAAAAAAAGATGATGTCATCGTAATTTATTGCTTACAAATATATACATATTTAGAGAACGACAAATAACCATTGGACAAATGCTCTTTATAGTTTCATGGTCAATACTCCACCATTGGAATTTTTTTTTAATCATGTTGCCTTTTCAAGGAAATGTCGTCACGTACTCGCGACTAAGTCCAGGCCACCAATCCATACATGAATATCATCACCTTAGTTAGTAACAAAATAGATCACTCAACCAGAGCATCCAACCATGTCCTAAACCAAACTGATTTAGACACAAAGTCATCACCTCAAATAACCACAACATATCAAGCACAACCATTATATCCACGTATCATATAACATTTATTTCTCATAATTTGAACATGTCAAACACAACCATTATAACAACATATCATATAACATTTATTTTGAAGATAACACACAAACAAAACCAATATATAACATCACATTGCATTTATATCACATATAATAAAAGTATAAAAGTGAATGAAATGATGTCCTTACCATTATGAATGTCATCATTAAGATTCCTATGTAAAGACCTTTGCTCCAAAAACATTACATCTTCACAAATTAATTTACTACTCATTTTGTGTCAAAAATCATTTATCTATAATTCATATTAAAGGTTTGGTGTTTGCTTAAGGTTTTAGGACAAATCATTTTTTTATATTTTTAAAAGATATAAATTCTCTCAAATTAGCAAGCACACAAAAAGAGATTTTGAGTTTATATTTAGTGTCTCATTGCAAATCCAATAAAATAAAATAAATGAAAAATATCATTTTTCAAATATTTCTTTTAGACCAAAATTCTAATACAACAAGCATCAACGTCCCCTAACCTAAGACTTCTTTAGTTCACTTCCAAAAATTTAACAGTAAAATTTAACGACACTTCAACACAAAATTCATTATAATTAATACAAAATAAATTAACAACTCTATCATAAAATTATTTTATAAATCAAAACAACATCCACACAATTGTCTCATAAAGATCATAACTTTAACATTTTAAAAATAATTATAACAACAACTTTTAACCAATTTATTATTTATGGAAATATTGTTATTTTTAACATCAATAAAGTTTCTAAAAATTTCTTCAACACTCAAACTATCAACACATAAAATTTTATCCAAATAAAAATTGAGTTTTTTCAAAAATAACTATTTCTATTGATTAAAACACAATCTAGTCTTTATAACGATTTTTACCGAATGAAAATTAATTTTTGATATAGATAAATATTTTCTGCAATCAAAATATGTTTTTATATCAATATCATAAGAAAATCAAGATCACTTCTAAGAAAATAAATTGCATATCTCAATTTTACTTTTAAAAATAAAAAGGATAATGGTAATAATGGTAATAAAAATAATAACTACAATAATAATAATAATTATAATTATAATAGTAATAATAATATTAATATTAATATTAATATTAATAATATCAAACACCATTTTCAAAATTATCCATCATCATAAAGCCATTTACAAAAATCAGTTTTATTGAATAGTAACGACAATAACAACTATACCATAAAAATCAATTTATTTTTTTCAAGAAGATTACAAAGAGATTTTGTTCTACTAACAATGAAAATGGTTATACAAAGTAATTAAATAGTTCTTACTTGAGGGAATGAATCACTAACTCCTTTAGAGGTTTTTTTGAATTTCTTTCTTTTTCTTTCTTTTATGAGTATTTAGATTGAGAATGGGAGATGTCAGAATTTATTTTTTCTATCACTAGAGTTGAGAAGATGTTGTTTACAATCTAAGCACATTAAAACCCTAAATATTCACTCCCTAAATTAATGTAATTTTGTTCTTAACGTGTATTTCCTAATTCATGTTTTTTTCTTTTATATTTATAAGTATTTTTTTTTGTTTTCAATTACTTAGCAAAATATTCAGTCAAATTAAATACATCATTTCATACGCATATATACTTTTCAAACATAATAATTGAATAAAAAGTATAATAATAATAACAACCACATTAGAAATTATAAAAATAAAATAAAATATCTTTCACACATTACTAATAATAAAAATAAATAAGGATCTTACATTCTATCCACCTAAAATATTTTCATCCTTGAAAATAACACTAATAGAGAAAAATATAGATCTTACAGAAAAAAATTCGAATATAGTTTATTATATTTGCATGTAAAACAAACTCTATTTGTGAAACCCCTAATAATTATATCAATTAGAAAATAAAAATCATTATCTAAAGAAGAAAAAAATACTCATTATTTTCTAAAATATCTATATATAGGTCTTGTCATTTGTTGATTTTATTTATGTAAAATGAAAATGCACAACGTATATTTCTCTTTCCAAAGAATAGTGAAAATAAATATGCATAATGTGAAGTTACTTCCTTTGAGTAGGTGGGGATTAGTGGCTTACAAAATAAATAACACCTCTATCAAAAACATTAATAACTACCTGCATAAAATCTTCTGCCCATGATCACCATAAATCTTCGGGCCATAACGCACAAAAAGTCTTGTGCAACATTAAAGAACATGCCGACAAATACAAATTTGAATTTTGTACCTCTAGAATTAGATTTATACTCCTTAAAATAAAAAAAATAAAAAAAAGTTAATTTCTCATCAAAATTTTAGATAATTAAATTGTTTCTCAAAAAAAAAATTGGTTCACAAATTAATACTATAAAAATTTGAAGGTAAAAAATCGAGTAACTATTATCATCGTTACTCACTCGAAAAAGAGAGGAAGGAAGAGATGTATTATTAATTTAATGTTTCGATTTCACAACTAATGAGTTATTTATTTATTTATTTTTAACGGCAGTTCTCCTATTATATTCTATAGTAGGAGGTTGAACTCGAGAATGTTCCACAATGTTTTTTGCTCCTCCAGTCTTCACTAAAAAAAATTGAATGAAAAAATGTAAAATGATGTTGTTCCGGAAATTTTAGTAATTTTTCAATACTGAAAATTTAAAAAATGAAATTTTCAGTTTAGGGTAGAAAACAACTTATGTTTGATAATTTTTTTTAAATTAAAATTTTCGACTTATGTTTGATAATTTTTTTGAAATTAAAATTTTCGACTGAAAACAATTATCGAATTTTAAAATTTTCAGATGAGACTAACTCCGAAAAATTTCAAAAAGAGAATTTAAAAAAAGTTTATTTTTTCAAATTTGGTTTAGTTTTTACTATATATCGAAGGGTATTTTAATAAATTAAAGGGATATATTTTTTAAAATAGGATGTATAAGTTTTTATTGTGGAATTACAAAATCCAATTTTCCTACTAATAAGATGCTGGTATTCCATGAGAAAACGTGACTTATATAAAAATAAGTAAAAAAATTTCATAACTCCACCTGTATAAATAAGAATCTCTAGTTTCATTGTTTCGCAGTGTGTATGTTTGTGTTTATTATTAAGAGAATAATAATAATAATAATAATAATACAAAGCAAAGAACAATGAGGCGTCAATTTGTGTTGTTTGGTTCTTCCATTGTTCAATACAGTTTTTATCAAGGTTGGGGTGCTAATCTTGCTCACATATACGCTCGTAAGGTACATTTTCTTCTTTTTTAAACCGTACAGTATAATTATTTATTTGTTTGAATAAGAGGATGATTGAATATTGAGTTAATAAATCAAAATTGAATTGGCTTAGGCGGATATAATTCTGCGAGGATATGCTGGTTGGAATTCAAGGCGTGCTCTCAAAGTTGTCGATACACTTTTTCCAAAGGTATTCAGTATTTAATTGTTGATTGTTGTTCACACTAATATTTTATTGTACTTTATTATAAATGACCTTAATTATATGTCAAATTCACTTATCCTAGCTAGTATTTGTGATCTCTAATATTGTAGTATGCCACTAAGCAACCAGATTTGGTGATTGTGTACTTTGGTGGTAATGATTCTACACTTAAACACGAAAGTGGCTATGGTCCTCATGTACCATTAGACGAATACAAAGAAAATATGAGGAAGATTGCTCAACATTTAAAGGTAAAAATAGTCATATATATTAGACTTCTAAATTTATTCGGAAGTACAATAAATATTATATTGAAAAAGTATAACTATTTACGAATAATAGGTAAAATTATTACTCAACTATTATTATTTTTATGATAGTTCAAGCATTATTATAAACAACGTAAAAGATAACTAATTATGAGTTTTATTATCTGAACAATAGATTTAAAATTAATTTGTTTTCTTGCACGATTAATTATTGAAGTCAAGAAATAATTTATACTATTTTAGAATAAAATATAATTAAAAAAATTAAAAAGTTGGTGCATTGGATCTTAATTTTAATTAAATATATTAAGTTTTTAGATGTTATTTTTACTTATATTTATTTCAAAGGAAGTAAAAAATAATACTTAAATATTCTAAGTCATTTATATAACTTCTCAACAAACTCCAACCAAATTTTTATGTCAGAAAACAAAATAATTAGAGTTCAACAAAATTGTTAATTGTATAAAGTATAAAAATTATCTAAACAGAATGTAACAAAATAATCATCCAAACACCATAGATTTAATATTTATTGTGAGATTAAATAATAAAAATAAAATGCATTTGCATTCTAGTTTTATGCTTAAAAAATAATAATAAAAAAGCAAGATTTTTTACTAAAAAAATAATTGACAAAGTTGATCATAGTTTTTGGAGAGAAAAGGTTGTTTAATTTTGACATCAATATGTGTATACATAAAGTTAATTGTAGCATTGGAAATATAACACATAATTGAAAATTAGAAGAATTTGAAAAATTTGAAAAATGTAAAAAACAATTGTTTAAATAAAAAAAGAGGTTTTTTGTTTAAAAAATTAAATTTTGGAGGAAGAAATTTATTGAGTACTCTATGCATAAATTTAGTTTTTAACTCATTTTTTAATGTTGAATTTAACACAATTTTAATCATTAATAGAGTTTATCAGAAAAGACTCGCATTATATTTCTCGGTACTCCTCCCATCGATGAAGCAAGAATAAAAAATTACAGGTAATGAGTTCCGTATGCTATTTTGATTTTTGCAAAAAAAGTTAATGGATATATATACAAGTGAATAAGTAAATTGGGTCGTGAAACTTTATGCGTTGGTCAAATTAATTTTTAAATTTTATAAAATGATAAATATATTTTTTAAATTATAAAATATCAATAAAAATAGATATTTTGTTGTGACAATGCATTTAAATATGTAGCTTGAAAATGTTGATCTCACATTAATGTTATCTTCTTAATTAAAAATATAAACAATTTTGATTTGTATTTTATAATTTAATTGATATATTTGCTAATTTAATTTATAAAATTTAAAGAATAATTTGACCATCAAGACTAATTTACTTACTTGCTTGTATGTATATATTCAGACACATACAACTCATGCATCCTTCCGAGACATATATCTAAATTTACTATAGTTTTACTATTTACATGTGCATTTAGACTTTTCTACACATATTAAGATTAATTTGTCTGTTATATGTATAACTTTTTTTAAATACTCCATCCAATCTCATGTATAGAAAAGTATTATGTAAGATTTATTTGACCAATACATAAGATGCACAAATATTTTTTTTTTTATTTTTAAATATTTAATATTAATAATTAGTTGTTAATTTTGTTAGAAGAGAGATTTCTTTAACTCTCCAACTTTTCAAACCACCTTATCATTCTTTGCCAATTTATAATATTATTTAAAAATATATATACTGTGATCTCTAAGCCAAATGTTAAAGCATTTGTTTTATAATGGTTGATATTTAAGTTTTATAGATATTATCTTACCATATAGGATAACTTTGCTTCATTTAAGATTTATTTATAAAGAAAAAAATCTAGTACCTATCATTGACATTACAATTTTTCTTTGAAATATATGATTAAACAAACTGTGGCAATTGATCTATAGCGGTGAAAATAATAAACCCACAAAGACAAATGAAGAATGTGGAAAATATTCAAAAGCTTGTTTAGAAATGTGTGAAGAAGAGAAAATCAAGGCCATTGATTTGTGGAAATTAATTCAGGAAAAAGATGACTGGAAAAATGTTTGCATCTGGTAAGTATGGTTTCATATGAATGTAACTAAATAAAAAATGTTAAAATATGAATTTCAATAATTTAATTAGGTGGTTTGGTTATTATTTTAGTGATGATGGAATTCATCTAACAGCTAAGGGGAATGAAATAGTGTCAAATGAGATATTAAAGGTCCTCAAAGAAGCTGATTGGAAACCAAGTCTACATTACGAGGACATGCCAGCTGAATTTGGAGAAGATTCACCATATGATCCAATTTCTCTCCATGTTAAGACAATAAATATATCACACGCACCTTTTCCCTATCCTCCTCTCTCAAAACTATAAAATCCTTTGGAGAATCTCATAATAATATGCTTAAATAAAGAGCCTAAGGAAGTATGGTATTTTCAAATTTTAATTACATGTTCAATAATAAATGTGTCATCATATAATTTGACATGGGTTTTCACCATGTGAGTAGTGTGAACTTTTTCTCTACATTTTAATTTGGCTGTTTTATTCAGCGATAATAAATGTTTGTGTTTTGTTTTGTCTTTGGATAATTATCCATGTTTATTGCACTATAAAGTTGACAAGAATATTGTGAGCTATTTTGATAGAATGGTTTAGTTGCACAATTGGTTTTTAAAATTCACCATATTTGATATTTTTTTAAAATTGAAACAACAATATGACATAATATGTTCATTTATCGTGTTGCTTTAAGTTTTTTAAAATATTAAATATATATGAGAATATAGTCAATTAGAACGGCCTTCTTTCTACAACATATCATCTTCGACATAGGCAAGACATTTATCATCATATTTGAATCATTATCATTAGTATGAATCTTCTCAATTAAAAACGACTTTATCTCCAGTGCATCTCGTATTCAATGATATTGCACTTCAATATGCTTCGACTTTGCATGAAGAGTCAGATTCTTGCTAAGATGGATCGCACTTTGACTGTCGCAGAATACCACAAACTTGTCTTGCTTGATACCTAACTCATGAAGGAATTTCATTATCCACAAGAGTTCTTTGGAAGCTTCAGTTACTACAATATAATCATCTCTAGTAGAGGATAAAGCAACACACTTTCGTAATCTTGATTGCCAAGACACAGTTCCCCCTACAAACGTCATCATATAACCAGAAGTAGATTTTCTAGAATCAAGATTACCTGTCATGAGTGATTCTCATATCCAAAATTTGCTTTGCAGGATCCAAGTCTTTCATAGCAACAAACTTGTTCAAATGTCATCTACATATAACAAGAGAATAATATAATCACAATAAGAGAATTTAATTACAAACACACAATGGTCATAAGTAGTTTACCATATCCATGTTTGTCTGTGAAAGAATCAAATTTCTTGTACCATTGTCGAGGTGCTTGCTTAAGCTCATACAAGCTTTTATTCAATTTACACACAAACTGCTCTATATATTTTACTTCGAAACCCTCTGGTTGTTCCATATAGATCACTTCCTCCAAATCACCATGAAAGAATGCAATTTTCACATCAAGTTGTTCAACTTCTAGGTTCAAACTAGTTGTTAATCCAATCACAACTTGAATAGAGCACATCTTCACCACATGTGAGAAAAATTCATCAAAATCAATATCTTTTCTTTGATTAAAATCTTTTCACAACCAATCTTACTTTGTATCTTGGTTGAGAACTATTCTCTTCTGCCTTTGTTGTGAAGGGATTACATTTGATTTATTTTATAAAAGGAAACATTTTATGTTTCAATCATTATTGACTTATTTTAGATAATTAAACGGTGTTGGAGTTGTGTTGATTCTTAAAATAATATATATATATATATAATGATGATTTTATTTAAAATTTAGATTAGTCACACCCGAGAAAAATAATTTACGCCAAGTTTGACTATGTGCCGTATTTTTTATAAAAAATATCTAGAAGATTTGTTGTAAAAATATTTTTCAGAAATCAGGAAAAAAATATAACAATTTTAGAAGTCTTGGATAGTTAAAAAAATTTGCATCTAATTTTATATATATGATTTGATTTCAAAATATAGGTTGAAAAAAAAAAATGATCTTAAGAGTGCTTAAATATCTTGAGAGGTATTTTTGTGGTTAAGGTATTGGTGAAATTTATTAATCTTATTGATTTAAAAAATCATTAAAAAAATCATAAGGTTTATTAAGAAGTAATCTAAGGAAAATTTTTAAATTCTGAAGAAACATTATTTTTATGGTATTAAAAGATTAGTGATCCTTTTAAAATGATTTAAATGTTTGAAATCAAATTTTAAAGTATTGATTAACCAAAAAAATGATTTATGTACTCTAAGATTTATTTTAGTTTTATGATTGTTATATTAACTTGGAGTAAAAATAGTAACTTACTTTAACTGCTAATTGAAAAATATGTTTTAATTTTTGTTAAATGATAAAGATTGATTAAAAAAAAAAGATGAATTATTAATTTAATTGTGATAATTTTCTTGTTGTTAGATTGCTATCAGAATATTCTACATCCTGATGCCAATTATTGAATTACGCATGTATATATGATTATGTGAATATGAAAGTGTTTGTCTGTCTGATGTATTAAGTATTTCAAATTTGTGTATAGTGATTAGAGTAGTTGGAAGTGTTTAAATGTGAGAAAATTCTATATTTTTATTGTTGATTTATATTAATGTATGTGCCATTTCTTTTGTTGTAAATTATAAATACATTATTGGTAATATGTAATTAAGTGAATTTTTAACTTGAAATAAAGAGTAGGAGTTGTGGCCCTGCTTCACACTCTTGAAACATGTTAAAAAATCTTTTAATTACCTGCTTTTGAGTTTAAATGACTACAGTTATGGTTACCTTAAATAATTGACTCCATGAGTAGGAGGAATTTGCTACCCCGATGACTCATTGTCGATACAAAAGCCGACAATAACTCGTTATTATTATCGTTATCTGCACTTGTTGATTTTATTTTGATTGACTAAAAACATGGTTGTCTTTTATATCATTTTAAGCGACTTAAATATATTAGGTTAGTCTTTTACTTTTTTATATTTTGTTATAATGTCTGTTTGTTTCGCAAGGATTTTCAATTTGAGGAAAGGGGGGTGCGAGAAGCTCGTGAAGTAACATTATCGATATCGCTAGAGGGCGGTATCGCTGGAGGGCCGGGGTGTTACAAAACTTCTGGTATGTTTTGTGATGGTGTTTTGAATATAATATGTTATTATACAACTAATTAGTATTGGTATGATTATTTTTCCTATTTCAATATCAGCTATTATAATGTATATTTTATTGAATGTAACGTGACATACCAATTTAATTCGGATATGGATGTAAAAATGTTTCCTTGCTTTAATATGATTGATTATGTTTGTTGATTATTAATTTTGTACAATTTTGTATCATACGATTTTTTTCCTTTTATACTCCTTAGATGTAGTTCTTTATAATGGAGAATCAATACCTCAATTTTGTTGGGATATTTTAGAAACATGGTTCTATTGAATCAAATCAAAGGTAGATTAACCAGAGATTGTGAGAATTGAGAATTTGTATGAATCAAATATAGACTCAATAGTTGTATTGTGTGCTGATTGAACTTGGTAAAGATAGACATCAGAAATTGAGTGAATGTTAAAGGAGTTGGTAGTTGAATAATTGAGAATATTATTTGTGTCTGAAATTAGATTGATTGTATCCTTTGATATAAGCATGACGTATATTTCAAGTAGAATAATAATAGTAATAGTAATAGTAATAAGTCCTAAAATTTTACAATATCAATATTGTAAGCAATTGATGAATTTAAATTCTAAGGGTAGAAGGATGTTTTAGAATTTTGTAATTATACTACTTGATCTTAAGTAGAGTCACAAGAACTACAAATTAAGCAAGTGTACTAAGGGTCAAACTATGATTTGAGTTATGTAGTTCTTTTAAAAGATTAAGTGTGAAGTAAAATCATATTCTTTAGTAGCTTAAATTTCGAGGTATTCTTTAATAGCTTGAATTTCGAGGACAAAATTCTTTTTTAGGTGGGTAGAATTCTAACACACCAATGTATTTTCACATGTATTTGATATACCTACACCTAAATCCTAGTAATTATGTAGAGCTATTATCTAATGATTTATTCTATCTGATCATGTATTAAAAGAAAATATGTCAAGTGTGCCAAAAGTATCTAGGAAAAACTACTTTCAAATAATCATATTAAAAGTAATATTCCATAATTATTGAAATTGATATGTGTACGTTATGTTTTTAATTAGCAAATGTTAGCTAATTTAATTGTTCGAATTTACGTGGTTCTTTTAGAATTATTGTTTTAGAATAATGTCATTCAAACGATGTTAAATAGATTTTATGGAAGCTATTTTGACTACTTCAACTTATTAGTTCCAAATTCTTCTCTCAGTTATGGTATATTAAATTTTCTATTTTTTTTTCCATTAATTACTCACGGTAAACTTTTTTTCACTCTCACTTTTAATTTTATTATTTTTATTACTATTCAAAACACCACCAATTCATTATTTCAATAATTGTTTTTAATTTGTCATTCACTATGAGATATTCGTTATTCAATCCATGAATTCTAATTAATACACTATGCGAAAAATAAGATTTTACAGCACTTTTTTTTAACTCATTTACAGCGCTTTTTCAAAAAAAAAAAAGCACTGTGGAATCGAGCGCTGTAAAAGATACAACAATGCTTTTAAAAAAGCGTTATAAAACATGTAGATATAATGCGCGCTTGTTATGCACATTTTACAGCGCTTTTTCAAACTAACGCCGTAAAATGCGCACATAATATGCATTATTATGCACATTTTACAACACTTATTTGAACAAGCACTGTAAAATGTGCATATATGATTCATATACTAGGTGCGCCTTTTACAGCACTTTTTTGCAAAAGCGCTGTAAAATACAGACCCATAATTCATATATTTGATGCACATTTTACAACGTTTTTTCAAGTGCACATTTTACAGCGCTTTTTCAAATAAGCGATGTAATAGGTACACCCAACATATGAATTATGGGCGTATATTTTACAACGTTTTTTTGAAAAAGTGCTGTAAAATGTGTTTTTTTTTTTTAAAAAAAAAACGTTGTAAATTAAAATTTTGAAAAGCATTTTTTAGCTTTTTATGGCATTTTTTTTAGAAAGCGTTGTCTTTTATCTTTTTATCCAAAATTATTTTGATCCATAATCAGTTCACAATCAGTACACATAACAACAAAACATATTCAAATACCATAAGCAGTTCACACAATCAAATACCAGGACTCTGTAACTTAATTAACATATATGTAACTCTGTTATGTAATTTACAACCTAATTAACTACATTCAGATACATATCTATAACCTAATTTACAGCCTAATTAACTACATATACATTGAACCTAATTTACAACCTAATTACTACATATTTATATGCATGTTCATATATTGTGTCCTATGATCATATACATATAATAACTAACAGAATATACAGAATATGCACTAGCTACCATATGATATTCAGATCCCTTTCCCAGCAGCATGCTATTTCCCAGAAAATCAAATAATTTTCATTTCAAGCACATACTGACACCAGTCTTCCTTTAATTCCATTAGATCTTCCTCAGAATATGATGGACTGGAATTGTCAAAGTACTGCAATATAAAAATTGAACATATTATATTAAGTTAGTATCAAATATATAGATAATTTATATATGAAAATCATATAATGAAAATATTGTACCGTTTCTGGGATAATAGTTTTATTCTTGTCAACAATGTCCTTCATGAATCTCAATACGGAGTACCCACAATCGATGTTGTTTGCTTGACGAGGGTACTGTAAAATAAAACATATAAGTCAATAAAATATTTGTGCATTAATCGTAAAGGCATATATATGTAAATGAAAATTTAAAGGCATATATTTCAAACCTTTATTAGGATCCATGTGATGTTATTAGATTTTTGCTTCGATACTGTAGCACCTCTTTGAGCTCGAAAAACTTGTAAGGCACTATCGAATGAATAAATGTGATTATTATAGCATGAAAAAACACATTATTTATATATATATGTAAGAAATAAATGAATATTACTTATGTGTCGAACATAGTCTTTATTTCGGAGTGATTGTTGTAATTGTCATGCAAGGGATCCAAATAGTATATAACTTCAGAGATCGCATTGATTGCAAGTAGCACCCAATGTGCCCTACAAAAACAAACATTTGGTTAAGCAATTTTGTTTATACACAACTAATAAATTAAAATCTCATCAATTAAAAAAAGATATAAATAAATAATATATAATTACGTACCCTGAATTATATGGTGCAAAGAAAAATTTATCATTTTCTATATTTCCTAATAACATATCTACAATGTAATTCTTTACATTTCCTGGATCGAGTTTGCACATCGACAGCTTATGCGGAGACAAGAATGAGTATTTATTTATTTGACAATTTGCACGTGCACACGACCTTCTCATACAAAAACCTTCAATGAAAATTTTAAACTAGATTAATTATGAATAAATTTAATTAATTATCAATAAATGCAATTAAAAGTATTTTTTACCTTATGTACAAGCTCATGATAGTAGCACTAAGCTCCTTATGGTTGAGAAGTTCGTAAATGTGTTCCTTTTCTAGAAATTCATCATACTCATCTTTGAATATAGCTTTATTCATGGGTATGATGCACGAATCGTCGTTGCTGCCCATGTTCCGTTTTACTTCGATGTCAAGACACGCCCCGTATTTAGCAAGGCATGGCTAACTTATTTTAGGAGCAGCAGCAACAGCGATCGATTTTCTCCGATCCAGTTTTCTTGCTGCAACTTTGGCAGCTTTATTACCCTCCAGCCTTTGTAGTTTGTCAGCTCTATTACCCTCCAATTTTTGAGCTTCTCTAATACTTCCTCATTGGAAGGTTTTTTGCGCTTCTCTTGAGAAAAATAGCTTTTGGGAGTTACGCCAAATCCTTTACCCCTAACTCGACCGGAATACTCAGGGACATTAAACACTTTACCCAAAATGTCCCTGTAAGTATCCTTGTTGCCCTCTTGATTTTCAGAACTTTTTTCTATAATCTCCTAAAATACATGTAACATTAAAAATATAAGTTCAATAGCATTTTTTTAAAACACAATATTAAAAAGTATTCAAGTGATAAATACAATATTAAAAAATATTAAAGTGATAATATACTTACACAAAGTTCTACTACTTTTTGGACATTTTCATTATCAACCACTCCGTCTTTATTAACACGCGCTTCCTTCCATAATATATGACGACCCAAGGGTTGATCGGCTTGGGTGTCTTGTCGTTATTCGTTAAGATCATAAACAAAATAATACAAATTAGTTACACACTATAGTTTATAATACAAATTACTTCATTATCTAAAAATGATGTTTAATTATTTACAAGTTTTTGATCAAGGCGTGCATATCCCATACGTAATTTTTTGTATGGGTGGGTTGGATTGCTTGCCCTTTCGCGATTTTCCTTACTAATATCCTATATAAAAAAATAGCAATTGTGTAAAAATTTAAAATACGCTACGAATATGAATAATAAAACACAAATGCTAATAAATTAATCACTTACGACAAATGCGGGGTCCGAACGTTTGGAAACAAATGCACTCCATTCATCGTTTGATATATAATGTTTATATATTTTTTGAGCTTCAGCATTTGTGTTTCCTTATCTATCTTTAAGATAGAAATTTGAGAGATGAGATCTAAATCCCCGATGGATCTTCCCAGCAACTCTCAAAACATAACTCTTTCGTCCCTCATCAAGAACAAAAGTAGTCTGCAATGAAAAAAATTATAAGTAAAGTATTTCATTGAAAAAAAATTAAATGAAAAAAGAGTGGATAAAAAAAGTTACTTGAATGTCATTCCATATTATATCTTTGGCATCCTTCAACGACTTATCTCTCCAATCGTCAATCGTAATTGGTATATTTTGTCGAACAACAGCCCCAATGTAACTTACAAACATTGAGCTGTTAGGGTCAATTGGCTGACCACTCTCATTCCAACCAACCTAATAAACTCATATAGTAAGTACATGCTATTAAAAAAATATAAAAAATACACAGCAAACAGAGTATAGTATAGTATAACCTCAAACTTGATGCCATTGCTCCTTGCTTTAATCACTTTTTGCATTATAGTTGCACCACGTTTGACTTCATTTTCATAAGTCTTAGTGGTGCCGACTTCTTTATTTTGACATTCTAAATCTTTGTTTGTATCCATTTAACTACAACAAGTTCAACATGCAGTTTAGTATAACATCAACAAGCTTAACATGCATCATGCATTATTCTTAACAAGCTCAACATGTATCAATATATCTTAAACAAGCTCAACATGCATTTTAATGATTATAAAGAAATTAATAACATCAATACCTGAATAATGAGGGTTCGAAGAAAGATGAAATGCGAAGAAAAGAGGGTTCGCAGAAAGTTCACAGAAATATGGATCACAGAAATACGATTTGAAGAAATACATAATGAGGGTTACGTATTTCAATGAAAATATGTTGTGTGCAATGGGAGAGATGATCTTGGATGGAAATAAGGTTCGAAATGAAGGAGATGATCGTGGAAGCAAGGTTCGTAATGGTTACTGTTATATATAAAACCCTTTTACAACGCATTTTTATAATCCTTTTACAGCGCTTGTTCAAAAAGCGCTCTAAAAGGCTTAAGCCTTTTACATCGCTTGTTTGAAAAACACTCTAAAAGGCGTCTTTATTTAAATTTTTAAAAAGGCCATTTTACAGCGCTTTTTCCCAATAAGCGCTGTAAAAGACCTCCGTGTTTTATTATGTTATTTGAATGTTTTTTTTAAAGCCATTTACAACACTTCTTCAAATAAGCGATGTAAAAGGTCTCTTTATTTTATTTTTAAAAGGGTCTTTTACAACGCTTATTTGAGAAAGCGCTGTAATAGACCTCCTTGTTTTATTATGTTAGATGAATGTTATTTTTTAAAGCCTTTTACAACGCTTGTTCAAATAAACGCTGTAAAAGGTCTCTTTATTTTATTTTTAAAATGGTCTTTTACAGCGCTTATTTGAACAAGCGCTGTAATAGACCTCCTTGTTTTATTATGTTAGATGAATGTTATTTTTTAAAGTCTTTTACAGCGCTTGTTCAAATAAGCGCTGTAAAAGGTCTCTTTATTTTATTTTAAAAGGGTCTTTTACAACGCTTATTTGAACAAACGCTGTCATAAACCTCCTTGTTTTATTATGTTATATGAAAACATGCAAAACAATGGGATGACATTAAAAACATGCAAAACAATGAATGGTTAAAACATTGTTATCATCATGCAAAATCCACATAGTAGTAACTGGTCACCATCAAAATATGTTCCTCTTCACCCAAATCTTCTCCTTTTATGCATCTTCTTCACAAACATCAAAGCTTGCACTCTCACAATTCAATCTCCACCTCAACACCTTTTTTCTCTCTTTACATTCCCTTTCCTTCTTAAATCGTGTGCTAATTCGTCGATAAGTGTTTCGAAACTTGGTGTTCAGGTTCATTTGCCATGTTGCGAAAAATGAGTTTGAGTTTGATGTTTTTGTTAACAATGTGTTTTTGGGGATTCCCATGATGCGTACAAGGTGTTTGAAGAAAATCCTATTAGATAAGGTCCTGTTAGGTGTCTGATGAATGTTATTTTTAAAGCGTTTTTACAGCGCTTTTTCAAACTAAGCGCTGTAAAATGTCTCATTGTTTTGAAATGTTATATGATTGTTATTTTTACAGTGCTTTTTTACAGCGCTTATTCAAATAAGCGCTGTAAAATGTCTCTTCATTTTATTTTTAGAAGGGTCTTTTACAGCGTTTCTTCAGATAAGCGCTGTAAAAGGTCTCATTGTTTTATTTTTATATTTAAGGCTCTTTTTCAGTTCAGTTCAGTTCATGTAAATCAAGCTAAATATAAAACCCTCATTGTTAATGAACTTAGTATAAAACACTCAAATCAGGCTAAATATACACAAAAAATAGATTAATCAGAAAATAAATTAATCAGAACTTAGTATAAAACACTCAATTCAGATTACATGCATATTTACATTAACACAGTTCAGATTACATGCATATTTACATTAACACAGTTCCGATTATATGCATGACTTATATAAAACAATTAAACATGTACATTAAAATGCCTTTCTTCTTTTCCTGGTGGGATTCACATTTGTTTGTCCATTTACAATATGAAACGATGGATTAATCCAAATTCCCTCATCATGATCATCTCTAAGATATAAACCATCATCAGTTGAATCAAATTCATGTGGTTGTTGTGATGTTGCAAATAAAAGATCATTACCAACATCTTCATCATTATTGTTATCATCACTTATTTTATTGGTCGATAGGACAACATACCATTTATCATCAGAAGGATCAGTGACATAAAACACTTGTTGAGCTTGCGACGCTAAAATAAAAGGCTCGTCCTTGTATCCCACCCTATTAAAATCGACAAGCAAGAATCTTGACTCATCAATCCGAACGCCATTATTATTATCGACCCACTTGAAACCAAATATGGGAACACGAAACATTGTGTAGTCTAACTCCTATATGCGCTCGATAACCCCAAAATATGATAGATTTGCATATATTGGGTTTTTGTCTTTTGCACTTGAGACATGCATCGCTTCAGCTACGAGAGTGACTCCGCTATTTTGCATAGTGGTCTGATCATCTTGTTCTTTGGTATAAAATGTGTAGCCGTTAATAACATAACCGATGTAAGAAAAGACATGTAAGCTCGGACCATTTGCTAGCCACCTCAATCTCTGTAAAATTGATCCGGGGTCTATATCAAATTTTGACTTTATGTGATTTTTTAACCATGTTATAAAACTTCGATTGTGCTCTCGAGTTATTAAATTTTGATTCCTATTCATGTTCAAACGAGATAACCGATCCATGTGTATTGTAACATACGGTTGAACCTCATCATCATTGTGCAAAACATACAATTGTGCTTGCTCCGATTCTGTTCTTGATATAGTCAGTAGTCTCCTTCCAATTATCCCTTCTCCTGATATTCTTCCCAAATGACAAGACATGGGAAGCCCTATGGATTCAACATTGGACAAATATTCAGTACAAAATTCAGCAGCCTCTTCAACAATGTACCGTTCAGCAATACAACCTTTTGGTCAACTTCTACTTTTTACATACCCTTTTAATATTTTCATATATCATTCTATCGGATACATCCATCTCATATAAGCTGGCCCACAAAGTTGTGTCTCCTTAACCAGATGAATAGTAAGGTGAACCATTATATAAAAAAACGAGGGTGGGAAATACATTTCAAGCTCACACAAAGTAACAACAATTTCCCTCTGCAATGTTGGTAATTTCTGAGGGTCGATCACTTTACTACAAATTTCCCTGAAGAAGAAACATAATCTAGTTAAGGCTAGTCGAACTTTTTCAGGTAAAATGGAACGTATACCTATTGGTAGCAAATGCTCCATTAGAATATGACAATCATGGGTCTTCAAACCTTTTAACTTGAGGTCTTTCATACAAACTAAATTTTTAATGTTTGAAGAGTATCCTTCTAGAACTTTAACTTCGTGTAGAAATTTACATAAAACAATTTTTTCCTTTCTAGATATAGTATGAGCGGCTGAAGGTAGATATGTGCTATTTCCTTTCTTTACGGGAGCCAATTCATTTCTTATTCCCATATCGACCAAGGTCAATCTTGCGTTGAAACCATCTTTAGACTTTCCTGGAACATTGAGTAACGTACCAATAACACTATCAAATACATTTTTTTCAATATGCATCACATCGAGGAAATGTCTTATATATAATGACTTCCAATATGGCAATTCAAAGAAAATTGACTTTTTCTTCCACTCAGTTTTGACCAGCTCTCCCGCAAACGGTTTGCCAAATTTATTGGTCAAACCTTGTACTTTTTCAAGTATTTGATATCCAGTCGGTGCTAAAGGAGCTTTACCTTCCTCTGATTTTCCATTGAATGCATTTCTCCACCCACAATACTGATGACTATAAGGTAAAAATCTACGATGTCCAAGAAACACATTCTTCTTACAATGTTTCAACCGCATCCAATTTGTACTCTCTTCACATATAGGACATGCACACTGACCTTTAATGCTATATCCTGATAAATTACCATATGGTGGAAAATCATTAATTGTGCCGAACAACATAGCCCTTAAATTGAAACATTCTTTCTTATACCCATCATAAACTTCCACACTTGTGTCCCACATACGTTTTAAATCTTCAATTAAAGGAGTCATGTATACGTCGATATCATTCCCCGGTTGTTTGGGTCCAGAAATTAACAGAGACAACATCATAAACTTACGCTTCATACATAACCATGGAGGTAGGTTATATATTACCAAAATCACAGGTCACGTGCTATGTGAGATGCTTTGAAGACCATGTGGATTCATTCCATCAATAGAAAGTGCAAGTCTTTGATTTCTTGACTTTATCCTGAATTCAGGATACTCGTGATCAATTTTTGCCCATTGTGGGGAATCTGCACAGTGTCGAAACATTCCATCTCTAATTCTTTCATCTGCATGCCAGTCAAGTGTTTTGAATCTTCTTCACTGCAATGCATGCGCCTAAATCTTGGTATTATAGGAAAATACCACACGACTTTTGCTGGAGTAGATTCTTTCTTCTTATATCAAGAGACATTGCATTTCGGACACGCCTTAAGTAGTTCATATTCGTTTCGAAATAAAATGCAATCGTTAGGACATGCATGAATCCTTTTGTAACTCATGCCAATAGAACACAAAATCCGTTTAGCCTCGTAGGTTCAACTGGGAAGTTTATTATCATCTGGCAACATATCTTTTATGAGTATTAATAATTCTGTAAAGCTTTTATCAGACCATCCATTACTCGCTTTTAAGTTGTACAACTTTAATATCGCCGACAGTCTTGCGAATTTAGTACAACTATTATATAATTCTTTCTCTGCATCACTCAACAAACTTTCAAACATTTTAGGACAATCTTGAAGATCTTCTTAAACTGCTTTTGCGATCTCATCAACTTGGTCTAGCTCATATGTATCTGTATCGAAGTCAGTTGAAGCATATGTCGAACTATTCTCAAAATTAATGTTTCCTTTTTTTTTTCTCACCATGTCTTATCCAACATGTGTAGCTTTGATCAATTCCATTACATACTAGATGTCCTTCTAATTCATCTTCTCTAACACATTTTCCAAAACAACATTTTAAACAAGGAAAAACGACTCTATTTGGATCTTTTGCATTCTTCACTGCAAACTCAACAAACTGCTTCACTCCAATTTCATACTCTTTTGACAATCGATTGGCAGACATCCATTTCCTATCCATATTATACAACCTATATAAATGCAGTTACAAAAATAATAAGCTTTCACAACATATCAACAAGTTTCAAAAAGAAACCAATTTCAAAACAGAACAGATCAACAAATTTCAAAAAAAAGAGATTTAATATATATATATATATAGCAATTTTTAGTTTTCAATTACTAACAAAATAAAGATTTTTTGACAAAAACAAATTAAAAAATACCTGAGACAACGTAGATGGCCGCACAGTACGTAGAGGATATGAGGGTTCCTAGAGTAGAGGTGATGAGGGTTCGTAAATTTGTTTTAAAAGTAAATGATATTTTTTTGAAAGCGCTGTAATAGGTATTTCAAATATTTGAAAGCGCATGTATTTTACAGCGCTTGTTACAAAAGCGCTGTAATAGGTAATTAAATTTTTTGAAAGCGCATGTATTTTACAGCGCTTGTAAAAAAAGCGCTCTAATAGGTATTTCAAATATTTGAAAGTGCATGTGTTTTACAGCGCTTGTGAAAAAAGCGATGTAAAATAATACGCGAAAGCGTTTCATTTTACAGCGCTTTTGCAAAAAGCGCTGTAAAAGCCTTATAACATTATGCACAAACGCTATATGACCCTACAACAGCGCTTTTTTCACAGCGTTTGTCAAAAAAGCACTGTAAAAGGCTCCGTTATTTTTAAAATATATTTACAACAGCGCTTGTATTTAGCAAGCTCTGTAAAAGGAGCGCTGCTAAATGTCATTTTTGGCGTAGTGATACCTTTTATTTTCTATGAAGCGTCGGTGACATGTCTATTGAAAGAAAAAAAAGGATTTCATGCCCCGTCACAATAAACTACTACTACCTCATATTCTCTCTATTTGTACTATCACTATAAACATAACTTACAAAAACCAATACTCATTGCAAACTCATTTTGTATTCATCTTCATTCTCGTCTATTTTATTTTAACAAAACAAACTTATTTCAAAAATGGATCACTGTGGAAACGACATCGTTGCTACAAGAGAGCCACCACTATTGTGATAACTATCTTGACGTCTTTGATTCTTCTTTTTCTTCTTGGTTAGTGCTTTCCCCACCATATATTTTTTTATTTAGGTTTTTTCTTCAACCTTAACATCAATCATAAATTTTGACTAAAACTACAAATTAAATTTAATTATAGTATATATTTTATTTAGATATTCACTATGTCTATAAAGCTGATTTTAATTGGAGAAATAATATATATGGAGTTGAATTTAGTAAAATGTTTTATATTCTTAATTGATAGAATCATTTTAGATATATTTTTATAATAATTCTAATTTTGAAAAATTGATATGATTTTCTATTAAAAATTAAAATCAATTTTATATTTTGTGCAAATTTCTTTTGGCCTACATTTAAACTTTTAATTTCATTTAAAAAATATATATTGTGTATTCCATTTTAACCATATAAATAACCAATTATGTAAAACAAATAGAGGTATTATGTAGTATATGATATTTAACATATTTGTTTTTGTTTAAAGTTGGATTTATTCATATTCGGTTAGTTGAAAATAAATGGTTTATGCATGTTATAATTTGTTTTTCACCGTCAAAAGTTTAAATATTGTTAGTTTTAAATATATAATTCAATTTATATGAACATCATTATTTGTATATAATAATCGTATATTATATAATATCTTATTTTAAGATTTTATTATGAAAGATAAATAATTTATTTTATTTGGGTTGCTTGTTGCGTATGATATTAGTTACAATGATCGACAAATGAAATGTAGAATTGATAAGATATTCATGCACGATGTCGTTGTAGAGTTCCTTATGCCTCGTCACATTGTGCATAATCTCTAATCAAAGTAAGTGGTGAGAGCATTTGAATTCATGAGTATAATATATTGTGAGAGGAACTGAAAAACCGTATTTCCCAATAATTTATTCTGAGCTCGCTACGTACGGTAGTAGCCCTCTGAGGGATGATTTAATTAATATAAAAATATGGAAATTGTGAGATTAAAATATAGAATATAAATATTAGTAAGGTGTAGATTGATTTAGTTTATTTTATTGTGTTATTGGGTGTCGAATGAATTTTATGTTTATATTTGATTAGATGAGTTTATTTGATGTGATAATAAAAGATGAATACATTATGATAATATATTGTGATCATGATGATGATGTATGGTTGATAATTAAGATGTTATAAATGTGTGATAAGTTTATGTAATGAGGTATGATTGATGATAAAATGCTATAAATTTATGATGAGTTTATGTGATTATGATGATGTGTGATTAATGATTATGATGACAATAATTTGTGATGAAAATATTGAAATAACCTCATAGTTGATGAAATAATAGTGATTCCAATTTGTATTTGAGATGATGGTCTTAATGGAGTATCATCTGTCAACAAGGGGAGAAAATAAATATTGAGAATTTGTGAAGTGAAGATTATTTTGTCATCATATAGGTAGCGCCTGACAAGCCTAGTGATTTTGGGAAAGTACACTTAATGAGCTTTATCGTAGTAGTCTGCTGTTGAGCCTTAAGGCAAGATTGTTAGTCTATCGAGGTATTCGGGTGGGGAATTCCTAGGTGACTTGGAGGTAGCCCTCCAAATTTTGAGAGCTACCATGAAACACACGTTTACCTGGATTGTCGCGTATATGTGTCTCAAGTTGAGTTGAGGGAGATCTATAAGGACAGGGTCAATTTCAAATGTTCGTCCACCGGGATGGTGGCGTAGAATCAATCCTCCTAACCAAGTACTTTAGAGTTAGAATGGTACTATATTGTGAAGTAGAGTTTAAGCTTATGCATAACATTGCATTTATTTGTGATTGTTTTATTGTGATTGATGCATTTCAAAAGTGATAATAATTTCCCTTAGACGATTTGATGTTATAGTGAAAGATTGATTTTCTTTGAGTGATTTTGACTTTTTAATGTAATATTTTTCATGAGCAATGTTTGTATAATGATATGGTTCTATTATGATTGTTTGTGTGTTCTATTTTACTTGTATTATACTATCAACATGATTTCGAAACTCAGCTCCTTCGTTGTTTGTGTTTGACTGGCTTGACTCTGCATTTGCAAAATCGTAGTCATTACAAGTTAGTAAGTAGTAGTATGTTTTTAATTTGTAATTTGTATAGGCGATACCAGAAATAAAGATTGTAATTTGTATTTTACTTATTTAATTTGAAATGACTTTTTGTATGAAAATCTTATAAGTAGTAGTATGTTTTTAGAATTAAATCAAGTAATTATACTTAAATCAAGCTTATTGAGATTGCACTATTTTATAAGAATAAAAAAGTTTAAAGTGTTCCTTTTTATTTTTTAGAAACGTGATATCTTAAATTAAAAATAAAAATTTTTGTTTTCTTGAAAATAGATTTTTATTTATCCGCTGCAAATTTTATAGAAATATAATATAAATTTAGCATATATATTTTTTTGGGATTTATGGTGTCACATCAACTGGATCCCACAATCTGTAAATTTAGTATATCTAGCTTGGACCTCTCATCTCTTGGAACGTGAACAAAACATTTGTAGTAAAAAACTCTCAAATGACAATAAGAGACATATTTCACTATCCACACTTTATTGAGACATCGCCATCAAGTGGAATAGAAAGAGAAATATTGATCAAATCCACTGCAATTTTCGATATTTCACCCCAATAGGATTTCGATAATTTTGTATGAGAGAGTATACATCTGATTCTATCATTAATCGTACGATTCATTATCTCTTCAACACTATTATGCTGAGGTATCTTTGAAACTATTATCTCAAGCTTGATTACATATTCTCTACAATACTCTTCAAACGGACCTCTATATTCAAAGAAAATGCCCACACTTTTCTAGTAGCAAAATATGATGAACCGCCAAAAGATTTAATATTTATCATACAAACATCAGTATGAACTAAATCAAGAATATTTTGTCTTCTATGAGGACCAATATTATGAAAATAAACTCTATATTATTTTCCAACAAAACAATGAGTGCAAGTTTTTAGAGACGTACCATGTAGAGTATATATTATGAAAAGAAAATTTTTCTTCGCAACCATGTTGAGTCATTTCTCACTCAATTGACCAAGGCACATATGCCATAAATCACAAGAGGCATCTTCAATTGCACTTAGTTCTTCCTTGCATATTTTCGTAGGTATTCTATAGAGAGAAGTGGAACTTTGCTCATTTGCAACCACTAAAGACCCTTTGGTGATTTTACATATACCACCACCACCAAAGTTAGTGTGATAACCATCAATATCTAATCCTTTCACCAAAATAAAATAGAGACAAATATCAGTAACATGTCTAACATTCTTCAATTGAAGCTTGCATCCAATCCTAGTTTCAACCTAAACATCTGTCATACTGATAATTCTACATATTCATTCATCTCCCATTTTTACGATGCTAAAATCATCAACACTATAAGATGAGAAGAAATCATGCCTATGATTAACATGATATAAGACACCCAAATCAATAATCCAAGTTGAATCATGACATGCAAGGTTTATGGAATTATCATATCAAATAATATAGACATTATTAACAGATACAACTGTTGTTGTATCTTTATCATTTTTCTTCTTTTTGTGTTCATCTCTTTCACTTGATTAATCTCTCTTCAGGAACTTGTAATTTCTTTTTATGTGACCCATTTTTCCACAATGGTAGCATATCACTTCTTTTCTAGTCATCGAATTGCTTCTTGACTTGCTACGACTTTCAAAGTTGTCGCATCTATGGAAGTTTCTAGATTGACTTCTCCCCCATGACTTTGTAACTAGTGCTTCTGACTTTGAGAAAGAACCTATCAAACCACGTTCATTTCTTTGAGTTTCTTCGTTCAACATGCTCTCTTTAACTGTTGACATTTTCAACTGTCCACTTGGAGCAAAATTGGTCAACGTCGCAAGAAGGACTTTCCAATTATTAAGCAAAGAACTCAACAATAACAATGCTTGCAACTCATTAACTAATTTAATTTATGCGGTTGTCAACTGATTCATTGTATTTTTGAAAAATACTCATATACTCTGCCATTGAATATTTGTCTTTGTATTTCATATTCACCAGCTTTTGAATCAAGAAAGATTTATTTTGCATATTTTTTCGTTCATACAAATCTTTTAATTTTTCTCACATCTTGTTAGCATCTATTTATGTTTCAACATGTGGATATACACTCAAATCCAACCCCTGTCTGATCAATGCCATTGCCTTTCTATTGATCTTCTTCCAGTCAGCATCAAATTTATTTGTGGGTTTAGCAATGTCACCCTCAATAGGATCATACAAATCTTTACTGTAAAACATGTCTTCCATGAATGTCTTCCAAACCTTTATTTTCAGACCTTTATTTTCATATTCAGACCTTTATTTTCCTCCCCCATTTAAATGAATAAATCAAATCAATTGAGCTCTAAATTCCTCTTTTTTGGGAAAAACCAGAGATAATTATCTCATTAATGTGAAATATTTGTCTCTCACCTATGCAGATAAATGGCCAAATAGAAAATACAATTCCATAGAGCAAAAATAATTGACAAAAAATTAAATGAGACAAACAAAATTTTTAATGGGAAAACTTTTCTCAAATTGAGAAAATAAAAACCACGGGACCTAGTCTAGTAAAAACTTCCACTATAATAATTAATGGGTACACCAGAGTTTCCCTAATAACAATAGAAAACATCAATCAACAATAACAACAACTTTATAGCCTTCCACTAAAGTGGATATTCCAACGTAACTCTCAGAGAAGGTAAAACTACTTAGAATGTATATTAAAATAACAAACTCAATGATAGAAATAACCTATCAAAATTGTAGATCAAACATAGCAAGTTTGCTACACATCTGTTACACCACTAGAAGTCAATTTCCCCTACTTCGTGTTACTGCTGTTGTGCCTCCATATTTTGTCTCAAAGTTATAAAATCCTTTAGAAAATGACATAATTATTATTAGTGTTTTAAACTATTTGCAATATAAGTAAACCAGAAAACAAATGAATGTATTATCTTTATTGAGAAATGAATATGCTATTTATACATAACGTTTATCATCTTTTTAACTAACTTCTTCCTAATAACTAAAATAAACAAGTGGTTAGTTAATTAGTTGATTACATACAATTAAACTAAACTTGACTTACAAAATTGAATATGGATCACTTTTAACGTTCTCCTTTTAATGACACTCAAAACCAAGAAAGTTCTTGCTTTCCAACACTTTCCTTTAATTCAAGTTTCTAAGTGATTTTACACTTAGCAATCTTCTTAGCTCTTCAAATCTACTTGTCCTCAAGGCCTTGGTCATTAAATTAGTCAGCTGAACTTTAGTTTGACAATAAATAAGGTACAACTTACTTATTCCAACTTGATCTCTTAAGAAGTGATGTCTCAATGTGTTTGCTTCTTCCATGAGACACAAGGTTCTTTGCCAAATTTATTACAAAATTTTTGTCAATCATCAATAGAGTTGTCCTGCAAATTTCTATCTTCAGCTTTGTTGTTAATGACTCTAACCACAATGCTTGGCAGGATGCATAGCTGCCAGCAATGTACTCAGCTTCGCATGATGAAAGTGGTATCACAAACTGCTTCTTTGAGCTCTATGCTATTGGAGATTTCATGAATTTGAACACATAACCTGAAGTTCTCTGTCTATCATTCTTGTCTACACACCAATCTGAGTCTGAATATCCTACCAAGGATTTATTTTCATATTTTAAATTTGTTGCAAACATAATGCCATGCTCAATTGTGCCTTGGATATATCTCATGATTCTCTTAATTTCCAGCCAAGGAGAATGCTTGGGTCTCTCCATGAATCAGCTTACCACGCCCATACTATAATAGATATCAGGTCTTGTATTACGTAAGTATCTTAGGGAACCCACAACTTGCTTGAATAATATTGAATCAGCCAGCTCTTCATCAAATTCTTTTTCCAACTTTCCATTCACTTCAATGGGTGTGACAAATAGGATTGCAACCAGCCATATTAAATCTTCTTAAGATCTCTCCAACATATTTCTTCTGGTGCATCAGCAATCCTTCTTAAATCTCAGTAAAATTCATGCCCAAAAAGTAGCTTAATTTTCCCATGTGTCTCTTTTCAAATTCATCCTTCATGATTTATTTGAATTCTACAATTGCCTTGTTGTTGCTGCCAATCACAATTAAGTCATCAACATATAGGCACAACAAGATCATTGCATGCTCTCTATTCAGTGTGGAATGCTTCACATAAACTCTATACTCCACTATACATTTGTGGAATCCAATGTCAATTAGAAATGAATCAATTCTTTTGTTCCAAACTTTTGGTGCTTGCTTCAAACCATAAAGAGCTTTCCTTATTTTGAGAACTTTATCCTTTTTTCCCTCAATCACAAATCCTGGTGGTTGAGAGACATACATCTCTTCTTCTAGCCATTCATTCAAAAATGTAGATTTCACATCTCTTCTTCTAGCACATGTTAGTGATATCACAAGCTTGATTGTCTCAATTATGGCCATAAGAGCAAAAACTTCATTATAGTTTATACCTGCTCTTTGTAGGAATTATTTGAAAACCAATCTAGCTTTGTACTTAGCAATTGTTCCATCTTTATTCAACTTCAACTTGTAGACCCACTTTACTCCAATCTTCTTCTATCTTGGAGGAAAATCTGTAAAGTACCATATTTGATTCTTCTCAATCACATTGATCTTTTCCACCATTGCTTTCTTCTAGGGTCCTTTCTTCAATGCCTCTTAAATATTCAAAGGTTCTAGTACCTTCACTATCATTGTACTAAATAAGGCAAAATGTACTAAATCTCCATTGTTGTCAACTTCACTATCATACAACACTTCGAATTCTTGTAAATGTGTTGGTGGCTTTCTTGTTCTTTGGGATATACTTGATTCAACTCTTTCTTCGTCTCTATTTCCACTAGTATGCTGCTCATTTTGTACTTTTAATGGAATTTGTGAAAGTTGGTTGCTTGCTCCTAGTCCCAGTGCTGGCTACTAGTAATTTGCTTATGTTTCCAGTTCCAACTCTCATGTTCAATGATCTTGATATCCCTACTGACTACCATCTTGCCTCTGATAGGATCATGTAATTTATAGGCACCTGTTGGATGACATCCTATCAAGATCATTGCTTTACTTTTGTCCTGCAACTTTCTTCTCTTTTGGTCTAGTACATGTTTAAAACATATAGCACCATATGTTCTTAAATGTCCCATTGTTGGCTTTCTTCCACTTCAAAACTCTTCTAGTACCTTCTTATTTTTCTTTGTTGGACATTCATTTAGAATATAGATAACAGTTGATGCAACTTCTCCCCAGAACTTATGTGGCAATCCCTTCTCTTCTATCATGCTTCTAGTCATGTCTATAATGGTTCTATTTCTCCTTTCAGCTAGGCCATTATGTTGAGGTGTGTAGGGAGTTGTTACCTCTTGTTCAATTCCATTCTTAACACAAAAATCCTTGAATTCATTTAAAGTATATTCTCCTCCTCCGTCTGTCCTTAACACCTTGATAGATTCTCCACTTTGTTTCTCCATTTTAACCTTGAAGATTTTGAATGTCTCCAATGCTTCATTTTTTTGTTTTTATCAAATAAATCCACATCATTCTACCGAACTCATCAACAAAATTTATAAAATACTTATTACCTCTTAATGATGACACCTTAAATGGTCCACATATGTTACTATGAAGCACCCAAAGAATGTTCTCAGCTCTTGCTTGCCCTTGTGATTGAAAGAAATTTCTTGATTGTTTACCTACCATACATACTTTATACACCTTATTAGGGACATCAATCATACGAATTCCACTCACCAACTTCTTGACTCCTAGCTGCTGCAATCTTAAATGCCAAAGGCAATTTTCATCAATTAAGCTGGCTGCCTTCAAACATTGAATATTTGCAGCTTGTATGTTGATAATAAAGATTATATTCTTTGAAATATGAGCCTTGAGTATCATCTTCTTTTGTCCATCATACATTTCTATGGCATCATTCTTCATGATCACCTGAAACCCTTTATAGATCAATTGCCCAATGATATGAATGGGTTATCTTTATTGAGAAATGCATATGCTATTTATACATAGCTTTTATCACCTTCTTTCTAACTAACTTATTTTTAACTAACTAACTAAACAAGTGGTATAAGTTAGTAGGTTGATTACATACAGTCAAACTTTACTTGAATTACAAAACTGAATACAGAGAACGTTTAACGTTCTCCTTTTTGTGACATTCAAAATCAAAAAAATTCTTAGTTTCCAACAATAATAATATGCTTCAATAACGAGCCTAAGGAAGTATGCTATTTTTAAATTTTAATTACATGATAAAAAAAAATTGACATGGGTCATGAGTAGTGTGAACTTTTTCTCTGGATTGTAATTGAGCTGTTTTATTTAGTGATAATAAATGTTTGTGTTTTGTTTTATGTCTTTGGATAAGATTATGCATGTTTATTGCACTAAAACATAGAACATAAAATATAGTGAGCCATTTTAATAGAATGGTTTAGTGGATGCATTACTAAATTCACAATATGTATGAGCTTTTGATACCCTATTATAAAATTGCATTTCGAAATACCAATTAAACAAGTAAATTATATTTGTCAGAAAAAGAAAAATTGAACAAGTTACAATTACGGGAGACGGATGAGTTGTTTATATAATTTGAAAGTTAATAAAAGGATATGTAACTCTATCATTTATAAGAAAACGAAATTCCAGCCTCTAACTTAGTAAAAACATTGCTACATGTTATGCTACTTAATTATGTGCAATTAAGTCTATAAATATATATAATCGGTGTATATACGGCTGTATAGCAAGAATGTGTAACTGGCAATGAAGAAATACGATGCTTTAATTTGTAACTGCATATGGGTGATGAAGGAATGATTGGTTTAATTAACTATTAATTTTGGGGTAATAAGGAAATGAGGAATATGAAAGAGTTGTACATAACTCGGAATGTAAAATATGAATGAGAGAAAACTAACAAAGAGATGGAGGTTATGGAAAATATATTAGAGTAACGCATCATATTTTTGCATATGTGGATCAATTTTGATAATGTGGCATAATAAGTGTTTAGATGATAATGATATGGTTGGAAGATTCTTTTAATAGATTTTAGGGGTTAAATATTTTTTAGTTCTTATAAAACTTCAACTTTTTTATTTCTTAATTAAAAATATAATTTTTAGTTCCAATAAAATTATAATATATGCAATTTTAATCTCTACTAACATATATTTTTTAATGAATTTTTTCATGTATGTTTATAATATTATAAAAAAATTATCTATAAAAAATAAGTTCAAAATTCAATTTCTAAATTTATTTTGTCATTGTTTTTATCTTGATATTTTAACATTTAAAAAATTTATATTTAATTCATTTAAAATAAAATAAAAAATTTATGGAGATCTTTTTATAATGTTCTTAACATGAGTGTCAAAAATCATTTTAAAATTTTAAAATTAAAAGACAATTAAACATATTTTATTTTAACAAATACTAAAACTAATATCTAAATAATTTTATAAAGATTAAAAAATATATTTTTATTTTATAAAAATTAATATTAAAAAATTAAAATTTTATAGGAACTAAAAATATATTTAACTTTAGATTATAAATAAATTTTTTCACATCAATATGATTCAGATGTATAGTTTATAATTTAACTTTTTTGATACACTTTATCTAATTAATATAATAAAATCATTGCCAATTGATTTTTGTCATATTTATTTCTCGATGTCCAATTATCCACTTTGATCCCATTTTGGTTATTGCATTTTTATCACACACTCTTACTCCGAAATATGAATTCCATGCCCATATTTATTTACATCATATATCTATCTATGTCTTTTGTTATTCTTCTGACATAAGGCTATATGTCCTTATTCTCAATATAAGTGGATTACGAATATTGCCTTCAAATCATCTTTACTTCTATAATTATTGTAGTCAAAATTGTTGAAACATTGTATAATTGAGATTGATTATCAATCTAGATAGTCTAGAGAATGTTCTTATTCAGCATTACAAATTGTTCTTAGTTTTGAAGGCTTTTATCGAAACCATTTTCTAGTGAAACAGTTTCAAGAAACTTAACCACCTTCTAACTATATTCTAACTAACTTCTAAACATATTCTAACTAACTAATTACAAGTCAATTTGAATTACATTTACTATGCTCCCTAATTCAAAGTGATTCAATTTGATATTAATCCAAGTTTGATCCTCATTCTTGGAACTTCACCCTCTTCAAGTTTTTTGTTAAACTGTCAGTCTTTTGATAATTTGTATTGTAGTGTTCCAACTTTATCATGCCCTTCATTACTTGATCCCTTAGAAAATGAAATATTGTTTCTATGTGCTTGCTCCTTCCATGGACACTTAGATGTCTTGCTAGGTCTATAGCTGATTTATTGTCTATCTTCATCTTCACTGCATTATTACTTCTCAGTCCTAGTTTTGCCATTAATTCTGCCAGCCACATAGCTAGAAGTGTTTTTCATATCATCCTTATCTCCACACCAATCTGCATCAGTGAATCCAATCAAATCAGCTTCAATTCCAGCATGTTTCTTAGCTTAGTGTAGTCGTAGCTCACTATTTTCCTTGATGTACCTCAAAATTCTTTTAGCTGCCAAATAGTGAGATGTTCTAGGCTTTTCCATGTACCTACTAACCAACCCAACACTGTGAGCTATGTCTGGTCGTGTGTTGCACAAATATCTTAATGATCCTACCAATCGCTTGAATGTTGTAGAGTCAACTAGCTCATCATTGCTTTCGTTTAATAGGATCAGGCATGCTTTTGATGCAGTATCAGCCCCATTGCAGTCATGCAGTATCACCAACTTGTTCTTGTCTGGATCATATAGCCTGGAAGCTCCAGTGGCATCATATCCCAGCAGCCCCACTTATTCTGTTCTATCATCAAGTTTTTTTCCTTCTATTTTGAACTGCACATGCCTTAGATGATTCACAGTTGGCTTTCTTCCAATCCAAGCTTCTTTAGGTGCCCTTGTGCCCAAATTTCATGCAATATCTCTTCTTTTTCACAAAAACCATGGAATTCATGAGAATTATATTCTCCCCCTCCATCTGTTCTGATGATTTTCATACTAAAGTCACTTTGTTTTTCAGCCATTATCTTGAATTTTTTATGTATTTCAAGCACTTCATTCTTGCTTTTGATTAGATATACCCAAATTTTCCTTGTAAAATCATCAATGAATGATACAAAGTAATGCTTACCTCCTATTGATACTTCTTCAAAAGGACCACAAACATCACAGTAGATTATCTCCATTGTTCTTGAAGATTGAGTTGACACTTCAGCCTTGAACGAGTTTCTATGTTGTTTGGCCTGACAACATTCTTCACACAGCTCCTTTGGCATTTTAATTTTTGGAATTCCTTGCACCATTTTCTTGCTATGCAACATTTAAAGGCTTTTGAAATTTAAATGTCCAAACCTCTAATGCCACAACCAATCTTCATTCATGACTTCAGTAGCTAGACATTTGCTTTCATTGATCTGGATATCAATCTTGAAGGTTCTAATTTTAGATAGTGGTGCCTTCAAGACCAGTCTTCTTGAATTTTATCAAACAATCTCATTTCACCCTGCTCCATCTTCATAGAATACCCCTTTTCAAGCAGCTGTCAAAGGCTTAGCAGATTGTTCTTCATGTTTGGCACATACAACATATCACCTATGAATGATTGTTTACCATCTCTCCTTTGAATCAACACTTTTCCTTTCCCTTCTGCTGTTACAGAACTACGGTCTGCAAATCTGATATCCGTTTTCACCTTCTCATCAATGCTTACAAACCACTCTTTATGGTCAGTCATGTGATTTGAACAACTTGTGTCAAGGTACCACTGCTCTAGGCAGTCATTATCTGATTTTGTTGTAGCCATCAACAACACCTCATCTGAGTCTGAATCGTCAGCTGCCATTTGTGCTTCATCATCCTTTCTTTGAACCTTCTTGGATCTACATTCATTTGCAAAATGCTCCCATTTTTGACAATTGTAGCATTGGATTCCTTTCTTGTTGAATTTTTTCTTGCTACTCAAATTCTTGTTATTGTTATCACTTTGATTTGTCTTCTTGCTAACTTGGGCCTACAGGGCCTTTACTTGAGATGTTGAGGTTGCTGAACACATTTCTCTTACTCTCAGTTCATAAGCTTCAAGAGAGCCTTGCAAATCCTTCATCTTTATCTTATCAAGATCCTTTGATTCTTCAATTGCCACCACTATGTGATCTTACCTTTGTGTTAATGTTCTAAGGATGTTTTCAATAATCACCACTTCAGTTAATGATTCACCATTTGTTCTCATCTGATTAACAACAACCTGCACACGATTGAAGTAATCTGTCACAGCTTCAAATTTCTTCCATTTGCAATAATTTGTATTGCCTTCTTAGCATTTGGAGCTTCACTTTCTTGGCCTTCTTACCGTGCCTCCTTTGATGTAGATGCCTTCGAGATCCTTTCAAAGTTGTTTGAATCCACACTTTGCTGGATGTAAAACAATGCCTTGCAATCTATTTTCTTGCAATATTTAAAAGTTGTTTGTTGTCTTTCTGTAGGATTCGGTCCAAGTTGTTCATAGCCATCTTGAAGAATCTCAAACACATCTTGAGCTCCCAACAACGATCTCATTGATGCAGACCACCTATCCCAGTTCTTCCCATCCATAATTGGTAGATTCGATGGAAACCCTCCTCCATTCATGTCTTCTTTCTTTTCTTTCACTCACACTTGTGTTTCAAAATTTTGATTCCCCCTCACACTTGCACTCGTGTTTCCCAAGAATTATAACACAAGGTCTTGATGTCAATTGTTGGAACAGTTTTTATAATTGAGAGGAATTGAAATTGAGAAGAAAAGAGAAGAAAAACAAAAAGTTCTGAAAAACAGAGATTGATTATCAATCTCGACAGTCTGGAGAATGCTCTTATTCAGCATTACAAATTGTTCTTGGTTTTGAAAGCTTTTATCAAAACTGTTTTCTAGCGAATTAGTTTCAACAAACTTAACCACCTTCTAACTATATTCTAACTAACTTGTAACTAACTAATTACAAGTCAATTTGAATTACATTTTACAAAAATTACTTTATCTATTTTTCTCTGTAGTTTTTATGTCAATTTTTGTATTCTTTTATTGAGGAAGAAGTGTGAAAAAAAAAGCCTTGGATGATAAATTATTATATAATATCATATATTTTTTGTATGTTTTTTTTTTAAATGAATCAAATGACGGAGGAATCACAAAGAAAGAACAAAAATTTCAATAATTTAATGTTAGATTTTAATAAGGCGTATGATGGATGAAATTTTTTAACACAAAATATGGGATTTTGCTTCGTTGGATATAAAGTAAACACGATGCAAGGAATCAAATTGTATGTCTATAATTTACCACTAATTGTTGGAGAAATGAGTATGAATAATGTCTTAACAATTTAAGGCTATTCTACAACTCTTCAAAGTTACTTACTGCCAGTTTAAAAGTTCATTTCCTTAACACCTAGTTAATGGAAATCAATATTTCTCTAGTGGATTAATTGTACGACAGAGGCACTAAATTGTATGTGTGAATTACCACGATTTAAATTTTTTGGTCCTTCCATTAGCACTATTCGAATTAAGAAGTCATAAGCTACATTGTTAAATGTCTGTTATTTTTAACCTTTTTTTTTCGTTATTTATTTTATAAATTAATTATTTTGTGATATTAATAATACAATGACTGATTTGCTTTATTTTTATATATTTTATATGATATGGTGATTTTATTCATATTATGATTTAGTAATTAATATAAATTATTGATTTTATTTTAGTATTTAAATTTTGTTCGACTAATTAAAAAAAATATATTAAATAAATATTTAACAATTATTATTATAAAATCTAAAAAGAAAGAGTTTTTCATCCATAATTTATATAAGTGTTTTGGTTTATAAAAAAATAATAATAATAATAATAATAATAACATGAAATAAAATATAAAAAAAGAAGAAGCTAGCTATGTACGTTTCCTTTCCTTTTCCCATGTGACCATCTTTGCTGCATTTTCCTTTTCCCACGTGACCATCTTTGCTGCATTTCTCTGATTCCACGATTCCACCACGTGCATTACTACTTTGTCTTTGTTTACAAGCTTCCTACAAACTAGTTATTTTGCTTCCTTTGTTTTTATTTTTATTTTTTAATAAAGTCATTACTTGTGTTATCTCTACGTGCAATAAAAAAGGAATAAGCCACTTTTTCTTTAATCATATGACTTTATATTTGATTTTGTTTAATATTTATCATACAATAATACAAATTCAAAACTTAATTTTATTTAATCACTAGACAAATTCACTATTTTGCCTATAAAATCAGACAAAAAATCAATAAGAAAAGGGACTATTTTTTCTTTAATAGATATAATACTAAAAAAAACACTTACTATACAAAAGAAAAAAACACTTAAAGTAGTAAAACAAATAGAAAAAGACAGAAAGAGAAGAAGTAAGGTATTTTCTTTTTCTCCTTTTTATTCTTTAATTTTTTGTTATTATATAAATATAATATTTTGATCTAGGACGATATATATATATATATTTGAAAATAAAAAAAAATTATGTAGTTATACGAATGTAATGTTTTGATCGATATAGTTTAAACAACATGAATTATGAAGAACAAAATAGAAAAGATAAAAATGAAAAATGTAAACCTTTGACGATGATGTCAATGACCATACTTTTTGGTTCCGTCGTTGAATTTTTCCCCTACTTCTCAGCCATTCTGAGAACTTCTCTTACTCCCTCTAAGTCTTTTGATTTTTTCTTTCTACGTTTATTTTGTGAACTCCTATCTTTCCTCTTCTCGACAACGCTCTTGGTTTTTGTTTACTTTCCTTCACACCCCTAACAAAAGTAATAGGGTTAATGTGAATTGTGATTGTTATACTTTATACATTATTATTATTATTATTATTATTTTTATTTTTTATTTTCTTTTATTATATATATTAGTTTTTAAACTTTAAGTTTTTTTCGGTAGCGTTATTGCTTTTAACATTTTTTTTTTCTCTTTCCAAAACAACAAGACATTATATATATATATATATATATATATATATATATATTAAATTTAATTAGTTTATAACAAATATTAAATCTTCTAAAAACAACTATTTTATGAAATATTAATTAGATATATTATTTTTTTTATTTATGAGTTGTCATGACACAAGTTATACAACTTGACAATTTTAAAACTCATTTTTATAAATAAATTCATCTCAAATCAACTTTTAAATTTGATTAATTACACATGACATCTTTTTAAATCTTTAAGTTGTTAAAACACAAGTTATACTACTTGTTGATGTTAAAACTCAATTTCAAAAATTAAAAGTAAATTAACCTATTCTTAAAAATATTAAATTAGATGTGACATCTTTTTACTCCTTGAGTCTTGATATACGAGATATACAACTTGATAGTCTTAAAACCCGCATTTCAAATCAGTTATTCAAATCAAATAAACTTTTATCGTCAAAAGTATTTTTTTATTAACAATAAAACACATTTTCTTCAAAAGCAATAAACACATTTGCATTTTATACTCAAGAACTACGTAGCTTTGATTTCTCAATCACACCAAGAGGTACGTAATAACAAGATCACACTCTTGTAAAACACAATAATACAAATTTTTTTTTCCTCTCTTTCTTAAACACACATTTACTTGAAAATCATTTTTTTAAAAAACAATTGATATTCATAGTTAATAGTAAAGAGAAATAAATATATTTAATTTAATATTAATTTTGAACAATTCATTATAGATAACCCTATTTTTATCGGATGTCGTATGAAGCTAATACGTTCTCTTTGCATAATCGATTTTCGAACTCAAAATTTAGTTTCAAATACCATTTTTTTTTCTTTCTATTTTTAAAATTTTTCCAATATTTTTCCTATTTTAAAATAAATTTTGATAGCGAATCCATTGAATTCGAAAAACATCAAAAAATTTGGCCGCGGCAGTTATATTTACTTATTTTATCGCGTTGACTATTCTATAAATAGGATTGTATTTTTATGTGATTATTTAAAAAAAATATTATAATAATAACTATAATTAGTATTTTTGAATATGTGAATTTTGGTTATTAATATATTGGTAATATTTTAGCAATTAAATTGAGTTTTAAAAAAAGGGTTAGACAACCAGTTTCGATAATTGTTGGTTTTATTTTTAAAAAATAAAAATAATGAGTAAAATATTTTTTTATGAGTTAGATCAAATAAAATAAGAAGGAAATAAAATAAAATAAAATAAAACCTAATTAAATAAAATAAAAAATTAATCAAAAAGAAGAAGAAGGAAATCTATGAGAAAGAGAGAGGGGTGGGCAATGGCAGAGCTTGACTAAAAAGTTTGGGGTGGCCGACATAAAAATATAATATATAAATTAAATATATAAATAATATTATATAGCAAATAATTAAATTGTAATAAACACAAAATAAAGTATCAAATAATTTAACTATATGACTTAAAAATACCTTAAAGTAATGCTCTACGCTCTTTAATTAACTTGAAAACATCAATAATAGACTCCGAACTGATACTTGCAGCAATTTCTCTTTCTATCTAAACTGCCATGCTATCTGCCAAAAAATCGGCTTTCATCTTATTTCTTAATCTTGATTTAATAATTTTCATTACTGAAAAAGATCTTTCAGTTGTGGCAGTAAAAACTGGAAGAGTCATGATAAGACGAAGTAATCTATCAATCAAGTAGAAATTTTGCGTCTTTTCAGTTGCAACCAAACATGAGCACAATTCTTCGATAGTTGATAAATTCTTCAAATTTAAATCTTGACGAGCATCAACCAAGAAATGTTGGAGTTGAAATTTCAAATTAATCTTCTCTTGCATGTTGAAATCCACAAGGTAATATTTTTCAACTAGAGTACAAATTTTTTCAATGTTAAAATCTTTATAATTATCCTTAGGAGTCAAAGCACAACTTAGAGTTAACAAATCCATTGCTTGCTCACTAAATCTGTTATTCAACTCTTCTAATTGTTGATCAATGGAAGTAAAAAATATTTCAACTCTAAAATAATGCTCTATTGTAACCTGACCTTGTTGAAGACGAGAGCATCCAAATCTTGTTGTTGAATGAACATCGTTGAGATCAGGAATTTCAATATAATGTTTTTCACAAAAAGTCTTCACTTCAGTAAATAATTTATCCCAACCAACTTCTCTCAATGCTTGTATAAGACACTTTGTTGTTCCAACCAAACACATGACATTAACTATATCCTGAGATTGTTGTTGTAAGGCTTAGCAAAGTATTTCAGTTATCCCCATTATTTTTTTCATCAAATGCAAGATAAATATAAAATCAAACGCCTTCAAATAATTATAAGCACTATCAACATCAGCACGTATAGAATAACTTGCTCTTTCATTTGTAATTTTTTTTCAAACAATACAAGTTGCCTCATACATATTTATCAAGCTACAAATAGAAGAGAAATGTGATCCCCAACGAGTATCCCCAGCTTGTTTCAAAGTACCAATTTGATTTATACCTTTACCAGTTACAATTTCATCAATTTCTAGCAAATATGCAATTTCCTCTAATTGAGCAGCTTGTAACTCATCATGATGCTTAGTAGAAGAACAAACAACATTAACAACAAAAGTGAGCTTCTCAAAAAATTTATGAACTGGAACAACTTCTCTTGATGCACTAACCAAAGCAAGTTGCAATCGATGAGCAAAACAATGGACATAGTAAGCATAAGGACAATCTTTCATAAATAGTGCTTGTAAACCATTCCGTTCTCCTCTCATATTACTAGCACCATCATACCCTTGACCACACATGTTAGAAACATCAAGATTATGTCGAGAAAGTATATCATATACTTCTTCTTTCAGAGTTAAAGTTGTAGTGTCTTTAACATGTGCCACAAAAAAAAAATCGCTCTTTTATTAAACCAACTTTGTCAACAAATCTTAACACAAGAGATATTTGTTCCCTTTTTGATTCATCACGAGTTTCATCTACAACGATGCAAAATCCAATTTCTTCACATATGTTTTCTCACCCTACTAGAAAGAATATGCAAAAGCTCTTTTTGAATTTGATGTGAAGTATATTTAGAATTATATGGAGCATTTTCCAACACAAGTTTTGCGACTTCATCATTGCAAGTTGCCAAGAGTTTTATCAATTGAAGAAAATTGCCTTGATTTCTTGACTTGCTAGTTTTATCATGTCCCCTAAAAGCACAAGCTTGAAGTGTTAACCAACGAACAGTGTCAATTGATGTCTTGAGACGTATTCGATTCTTCAAAATTTGTTCTGAGCTTTGCACTTGAAAAGTATTCCTAATATGTATGTCCTAATTCAACAAGTCTAGACAAGCTTTAATTGCATTGTTGTGTGGTGAGCAAGGATCTATCCCTATGTGTTTGAGAAAGGCGCAAAATTTTCCATTTTTAATTTTCTTCCAGTTTCTAAAACCTGTACCAATGAATACATCTGATCCAGGACGTCCACTTGGTCTTTTTCTAAATAGATAGCATGGTAAACAATATGCAACATCTTTAGAAGGTGAATATTCAAGCCATCAAGAAAATATGTTAAATCAAGCATATTTAAACCGTCTTGGATGAACCTCGTTGCCAGATAAAGGATATTCTTCTAAATTTATTTGATAAGGACCAAATTTTAGATAAGCTCTTCGTATTGCATCCAATTTATTTGGTGGATATTGCCAAATTTGAGGACGCTTTCTGGGGTCAGGTTCTAAATATTTTTCAAAAGTCATCTTCGAAAACTCTATGAACCTTGGAAAGATGATTCTCATTTTCTTCAATTCTTGGATTCTTAGAGATAGTTTCTGATGTAGAAGTTATAATTTCTTCATCTCTTTCAATCTCACAAATTTTCCTCTTGAAAAAAGAATCAATTCTTTTACTCTTCTTCATTCTCACAAATTTATCAAAATCAATCAATATAATAAACATAAAACATCTTATATTCAACAAACAAAAAAAAACTAAAACACTTTATATGAACATAAAATCAAACACCTTATGTGCAACACAAAAACTCTAAACAAAAATCAACACTAACATCAAATTAAAACTCAAACAAAAATGCAACAAAACTCAAACATCTTATATGCAACAAAAAAACTCAAACACTTTATATTGACATAAAATCAAACACCTTATGTGCAACACAAAAACTCTAAACAAAAATCAACATTAACGTCAAATTAAAACTCCAAATCAGAATTCCAAACTCCAAATCAAAGCTCCAAACTCCAAATCAAAGCTCCAAACTCAACAATAACAATATAAGCTTTAAATAACCAAAATCAAACCTAACAAAAATCATATAAAGTGGCCGCGAGCAGACGAGAGGAAGGTGAGACGAGAGGAACAGAGAGGAAGGCGAGACAAACGACCGATTCGTGACTGCAAGAGGCAGATAGGGAGAGAGGAAGGCTAGATGGAAGAGAGAGAAAACTAAATTAGGTTTAGGTATTCTTGTAATTATTTAGTTTTAAGATGGACATATTAGTCATTGTACTTATAAATTTTTTTTTTTGGGTGGCCGTGCCACCCGTTCCCAAGGAAGCTCCGCCCTTGGGGGTGCGACACACAAAACAAAGCAGAAACATTTAGAGAGAAAATGGAAGAAAGTTGATATTGATCATCGGTCTTAGATTTTTAATCATCCAATATATCTCTAAAATGTATTACTTCTCTGTTTATAAAATTCGTTATTTTGCACCATTTGAAATTAACCCTTTTTTACGTTTACCCATAAACTGTTGATGTAGATCGATTGGATGACAATGAATCAAATAACTAATTTTTTCTTTCTTGTGAACGCTTATTCACGTATGAAAACGTCGAAATAAGGTAAGAGGGTGAAACATCGTTTGAACTCATTAGTATAATATATTGGAAGATGATGAACAGGAAAATCGTATTTCTCAACGATTCATCTGGGGCTCGCTACAACAGTGGTCCTTCAAGAGATAAATTAAATTATGTGAAAATATGAGAGTTGTGAGAATAAAATTTGAAATAGAAATATTTATAAGATTTTGATTAATTTAATTTCTGATATTTTTTGTATATTTGATATGTTGAATGAATTTTATGTCTATGTTTGATTTGATAAGATTTTGTGATGTGATGATAAACCTTGAATGTATTGTGTGAAATAATACTATTTAAATATGATAGTGACTAACGATTTAAATGTTATCAAATTGTGATTAGTATGTTGATGTCACACCATAGTTGATGAAATAGTGGTGATTCCAACTTGTGTTAAAGATACTTTTAATTGATTAATCTAGGCCAACGAGAGGAGAAAATAGATGTTGAGAATTTTTTACGTGAAGATTATCTTGTCATCGTATATGTAAGGTCTGACAACTCTAGTTATGTTGGGGAAGTACAACTAAATGATCTTGATCGTGGATGTATGTTATTGAGCCTTATGGCAAGAATATTAGACTTTAGAGTATTTTGGTGGAGAATTACTAAGTGACTTGGAGGTAGTCCTCTAAATGTCGATAGTTACCATGCAATACATGTTTATCTCGATCGTCGCATATATGTATTTCGGGTTGAGTTGAAGAAATCTTTGAGAACAAGGTCAATTTGTATTGTCCGTTCACTTACGTGATGACATAGTATAAGTCTCGTAACCTCATATTTAGAAAGGTACAAAATGACAAAGAAATGAAGTCTAAGTTTATGCATAGTGTTACATTTTCTTATAACTGTTTTATTGTGATTAATATGTATCGAGGGTGGTAACAATTTCTCATAGTTAATTTGATGATACGATAATATATTAATTTTACTTGAGTGATTTTAACATTATAATATAATGTGTCTTGATTGGAGTTGCATTTTCTATGACATATTTAGATGAGTAATATTGTTGCAGAATTTTCATTTCAATTTTAAATAGCTTGAGTTGAGTTTTAATTTTTCTAATCATGTTTTTCGAGTGGTTTTGTTGGAAATGATGGAAAATTGAATGAGATTAATGATCGCAATTAATGAAGAACTAGTGTTGTGAATTGGAAAAAATGAGAAGTCCCACATAGGAGGGAAAACACTCACTAGTAGCATTTATAAGGTGGAGGTAATGGACTTAAGTTGGGCCCCAAGGGGCACCCCAATTTTGTGAAGGAGGGAGAACGCAAGTAAATGGACCACCATACGCGCGTCGCCGCCGTCTGTCTGGCTTGGTTTGGCTATGTGGTGTATTAATTTTTAGCATATGAAAATTAATTATTTATTTTAATTAATTAAATATTTGCGTTATGTCACAATTTGATACGTTAATTACGTAACTGCCCTCGATCGAGTCAACATCATTAATCTGATCCAGTCAAAACCCTAATCTAACTGTGCTTATGTTATTTGCCCAGTCAAAACCCTAATTTGATTGTGCTTCTATTTTCGCCCGATCAAAACCCTAATTCCTAGTCTTACCTTCGTGTCTGTTGTTACCCGATCAAGAGTCAGAGTCAAACACGTTTTCCTATTTCTAAGGGCACATCATGTGGTCAGATCATGGATCACGCTTCTAATGGATCCCCTATCTTTCTCAGATCCAGTTGTGGAATTCCTCTATAAATAGAGGGTTCTCCTTAGTTAGAAAAACACACCAAAAGTTCTCCGTATCTGAGGCTTTTTCTCACTTCTCCCCTTTCTTACCTTTTCTTATATTTCTCACGAGTGGCCTTAGTGTCATATTACGAGTGGCAGTCATTTGACTGTCATACAAATGGTGTAATTCTAGAACGATTTTCTACAGTGCATGCAGTAGAAATCCGATGTTTTATCCTAATCTGAGATGTTTTATCCTGGGGACTTCGTGGTTGATAGTTTGTCTTGCACAATTTGGGCAGTGCCTCAAAACTTCTTAAAGAGAGCGACCTAGTCCGTGACTCAATCCAGTCATTTTAATTCATTGTTATTTTTCAAAAGGTTTTTTAAACTTAAGAAACAACAGGTTTTGATTCTAATATTTTCTATGGTGTTCTTATTTCAATATATTTTGTTTTATACTTGTTTATCCACAAGTTTTGTTAGAGAAAACAATTTTTGTTAATATGGTGAAAGAATACGGTAAAAGGAGGACTTGCGAGAATATGAAGAGATAACTTTGGATTTCTTTGTGCAGAAAAAGAAAATCAAAAGTTAAATCCAAATAATTGTAAAATAAAATAAATGATGTAAAATAAAATAAATGATTACACTGTAGTGTGCACCTGGTAGTCGACAATACAAAAATAAAAAAGAAAGAAGAAGATAACATAGTTTCACACAAATGGAATATGTTTAAAAGAATGTGTAGGAGGAAATGACCCTAACATTCTTAAAAAAATATATACTCATTGTTTCCTAAAATATCTATGTAATAGATCTTATCATTTATAGAAAGTGAAAATACATAATATATTTCCCATTCTCCAAGCAATAGTGCAAATAAATATGCATAGTGTGAATGAAGTTATTTTCTTGGATCTTGAATGAATTATTAATAACAATAATTTGATGCTTCGAGTACGTGGGACTTAGTGGCTTACAAAATACATAACACGTCTATTAAAAAAATTAATAACTATAAGATCTTCCGCCCGTATCACAAAAAATCTTTTGACCCATTTAAAAACATGAAAATTAAGATGCTAGCTTTTCATGAGAAAACGTGGCTTGTAAAAAATTTAAAAACTTCATGTATAAATAAGAATCTCTAGTTTCATTGTTTCGGAATGTGCATGTTTGTGTTTATTATCGATTGATAATAATAATAATAATAATAATAATAATAATAATAATAATAATAATAATAATAATAATAATAATAATAATAATAATACAGAGCAAAGAACAATGAGGCGTCAATTTGTGTTGTTTGGTTCTTCCATTGTTCAATACAGTTTTCATGATGGTTGGGGTGCTAATCTTGCTCACATATACGCTCGTAAGGTACATTTTCTTCTTTTTTAAACCGTACAGTATAATTATTTATTTGTTTGAATAAGAGGATGATTGAATATTGAGTTAATAAATCAAAATTGAATTGGCTTAGGCGGATATAATTCTGCGAGGATATGCTGGTTGGAATTCAAGGCGTGCTCTCAAAGTTGTCGATACACTTTTTCCAGAGGTATTTTGAGTCTTTGATTGCTGTGCACACTAATATATTTTATTATACTTTATTATAAATGACCTTAATTATATGACAAATTGACTTATCTCTATTATTATAGTTTGCCCCTAAGAAACCAGATTTGGTGATTGTGTACTTTGGTGGTAATGATTCTACATTTCCACACGAAAGTGGCTATGGTCCTCATGTACCATTAGAGGAATACAAAGATAATATAAGGAAGATTGCTCAACATTTAAAGGTAAACATAAGTCATATTAGACTTCTAAATTTATTTGGAAGTACAATAAATATTATATTGAAAAGGTATAACTAATTACGAATAATAGGTAAAATAATAGCTCAACTATTATTATTTTTATGATAGTTCAAACATTATAATATAAACAACATAAAAGATAACATATTAGGGGTTTTATTATTTTAATAATAGATTTAAAATTCAAATTTGTTTTCTTGGATGATTATTGAAGTTAGGAAATAATTTATACTATTCTAGAGTGAAATATAATAAAAAAAATTAAAAAGTTGGTGCTTCGGATCTTAATTTTTTAATTAAATATATTAATTTTTTAGATGTCATTTTTATTTATATTTATTTCAAAGGAAATTAAAAATAATACTCAATATTCTAAGTCATATGTAATACTTCTCAACAAACTCCAACCAAATTTTTATGTCAGAAAACAAAATAATTAGATTTCAAAAAAATGTTAATTGTATAAAATATAAAACTTATCTAAACAAAATGTAACAAAATAATCATCCAAACACCATAGATTTAATATGTATTGCAAAATTAAATGATAAAAATACAATGCATTTGCAGTCTAGTTTTATGCTTACAAAATAATAAATAAATAAATAAACAAGATTTTTTATTAAAAAAAATAACTGACAAAGTTGATCATATTTTTTAGAGAGAAAAGGTTGTTTACTTTGGACATCAATTTGTATACATAAAGTTAATTGTAGCATTGGAAATAAAATTCATAATTGAAAAATTTATTGAGTACTCTATGCATCAATTTAGTTCTTAACTCATATTTTTTTATTATTGAGTTTGACACAATTCTAATGATTAATAGGGTTTAAAAAAGCCTGACATTATATTTCTCACTCCTCCTCCCATCGTCGATGAAAGAGTAAACAACCCTCCTCGTCCTCCCGGCGATGATGAAAAATTAAAAAATTCCAGGTAATGAGTTCCGTTTTCTATTTTGATTTTAAATTGCACAAAAAGTTAATGGATATACATACAAGTGAATGAATAAATTGGTTCGTAAAACTTTAAGCGTTGTTTAAATTAATTTTTAAATTTTATAAATTAATAAATGTATTTTTAAAATTGTAAAATATCAATAAAAATAATTATTCACTTAGATATTTTGTTGTGACAATATATTTAAATACGTAACTTATAAAATTTGATCTCACATCAATTTTATCTTCTTCGTTCAAAATATAGAAAATTTTAATTTTGATTTTATAATTTAATTGATATATTTATCAAGTTATAAAATATAAAAGTTAACTTGAGCAACGCTTGAGATCAATTTACTTACTTGCTTGTACATATATACATACAACTCATGCATCCTTCCGATACATATATCTAAATTTACTATATAGTTTTACTATTTACATGTGCATTTAGAATTTTCTACACATATTAAGATTAATTTGTCTGTTATATGTATAACTTTTTTTAAATACTCCATCCAATCTCCAGTATAGACAAATATTATGTAAGATATATTTGACCAATACATAAGATGCACAAATATTTTTTTATTTTTAAATATTTAATATTAATAATTAGTTGTTAATTTTATTAGAAAAGAAAATTAAAATCATATTTTTTTATCTCTCCAACTTTTCAAACCACCTTATCATTATTTGCCAATTAATAATATTATTTATATATATATATATAT
>JBBPBS010001171.1:6160760-6173530 GCA_037974835.1 Cicer judaicum | reverse complement strand
TATATATTGTGATCTCTAAGCCTTGAGCTAAAGCATTTGTTTTATAATGGTTGATATTTAAGTTTTATAGATATTATCTTACCATATAGGATAATTTATTTAGAAAGAAAAAAATGTAGTACCTATCATTGACATTACAATGTTCCAATTTTTCTTAGAAATATATAATTAAATAAACTGTGGTCATTGATCTATAGCGGAGAAAGTGAGAAAGCCACAAAGACAAATGAAGAATGTGGAAAGTATGCAAAGGCTTGTGAAGAGGTGTGTAACGAGGAGAATGTGAAGGTCATTAATTTGTGGGAGATAATTCAGGCTATAACTAACTGGGAAAATGATTGCATCTGGTAAGTATGGTTTCATATGAATGTGACTAAATAAAAAAATGTTAAAATATGCATTTCAACAATTTAATTAGGTGGTTTGGTTATTTATTATTTTAGTGATGATGGAGTTCATCTAACAGCTAAGGGGAATGAAGTAGTGTCAAATGAGATATTGAATATCCTCAAAAAACCAGCTGATTGGAAACCAAGTCTACATTACGACGACCTGCCAGCTGAATTTGGAGACGATTCACCATATGATCCAGTTATTCTCCATCATAATACAATAAATATCTCACACGCACCTTTTCCCTATCCTAAGATGGATAACACTCCTGCCTCAAAATTATAAAATCCTTTGGAAAATCGCATAGTAATATGCTTCAATAAAGAGCCTAAGGAACTATGCTATTTTTATATTTTAATTACATGTTCAATAATAAATGTGTTGTCATATAATTTCACCATTTCAAGTAGTGTGAACTTTTTCTCTGGATTGTAATCGAGCTGTTTTATTCACCGATAATATTATTAAGACTAAATAAAGTTGATTTAAGTGTTATATTATTGTTCAAAGTTAATTAATTATTTATTTTCAACTATTAGAAATTTGACATTTAAGCAATGTATTCTTTTTACTATGATTTCTTACATTAAAAAAATATAATCTCTTACCTTAAAAATAATGAATGCACCACTAAACATAAGAGGCGTCTAAGAGTAATGGAAAAAAATTGTGATTTGAACAATTGATCACTGGGTCTAATGTAAATGCCCGAGTCAAATTTTTAGTTTAAACATGTTTTTATTCAATGCAAATAAATCAATTTATGGTTTTAGTATCTATAAAATATTTTTTAGTTTCTACAAATTAATATACATTTTTGCTTTTGGTATTTGATATTTAGATTTTAGTCCCTACTAAGTTTATTCATATTTGAATTGGTGTTTGTAATATGTAAAATATTTAATTTTGCTCCCTTAAAAAAATAATTAAAATGAATATTTATAAAGACAAATACAATTCTCACATTATAAATCGGTTTTGTAAGGTTAAGCTAAGTGCAGTACAATTTCTATGGTGATATTATAATGTATTCAATATTTGTTAAACTGCATGTTATCGGAAAACATGAATAAAAATGACATAAATCGAAGTCATCCTTGTATTTTACAAATGCATAAATCAGCCTCATACCTTCGTAGATAGAAATCTTAATATCTATTCCCATACTTTATATAGGCACCATGTATCTGCTAACCACGTTTAAAGGGTTTTTGATTTGAGTGTCCTGTTTTTTAAAAAATAATACGTAACTACCTTCTTTTGAAATAAATCTACCAAAATACTCTGTTTTTTTTAAAAAAAAATTCACTTTTACAAGTCGCCATTTGGAATGGCGACTTAGTTAAGGAAGGCCAACTCCCAAATAGCGACTTCCAACTTGTTTTTAAAAAATAAAAATAAAAAATTCAATTTTTTTTAATTTTTTAATTTTAAAAAAGTTGGAAGTCAAAGTTGGTCTTCCTTAAGGAAATCGCCATTCCAAATGGCTAGTTACGTATTATTTTTAAGAAAAGAGGGCACTCAAATAAAAAAGCCACATTTAAACGTGTGCTAATAGGTAGCGATCAACCATAGCAAATGTAATTTTGATACTCAAATCACATTATAAAAGGAAAGGTGTTCTAATCGCAAGTGAAATGATGGAGGAATCACAAAGAAAGAACAAGATGTTTCTATAATTTAAAGTCGATTTTAATAAGGCGTATGATGGAGGAAATTTTTAATGCAGAAAATGGCATTTTGCAACAAATATAGGAGATAGTTAAGAAAATGCTTACAAACAGCGGTAATATCTTATTTGGTAAATGAAAGTCCAACAAAAGTCTATATTACAACTTTTCAAAGTGACTTTTAGTTTCAAACTTTATTTTCATAAGAGCTAGTTAATTCACTATTCCTCTAGAGTAGATTAATTATACTGCAGTGACATTGAATTGTAAGTGTGGATCACTTTCATCCTTTTCTATTGTGCTCGACTGATTTCCGATCCACTTCTCCCCTTTCTGTCCCTCTGATATATTAAAATAGTTTTGTATCGTTGTCCCTTCGATCTTTTGAGTGGTTATTATGTCGTAATCTCTTCGTTTTTTAGAGCGGTTGTTATGTCGTAGTCTCTTCATTTTTTAGAGTGGTTGTTATGTCATAGTCCTTTCGTTTTTCAGAACAGTTGTTATGTCAAAGTCCCTTTGTTTTTTAGAGAGGTTGTTATGTCGTAGTCCCTTCATTTTTAGAGTGGTTGTTATACCATAGTTCCTTCGATTTTATAGAGCGGTTGTTATGTCGTAACCCGTTCAATATTTAGAGTGGTTTTGTACCAGTCTTATCGATTTCTAGAGCGGTTGTTATGTCATAATTCCGTCAATTTTGTGTGTCGTAGTCCTTTTGATTTAAGAGTGGTCATAGTACTATATTACGAGTGACTTTAATCGTCATATAGAGAGTGGTTTTAACCGCTATATTGAACATGTAATTCTATAACGATTTTCTACGGTGCAGTGGAACTCCAATACAATGAATCTGAGTTGTTTTATTCTAAGCACTTCATGGTTGATAGTCTATTTTGCACAATTAAGGCAATGTCGTGAAACGTTTTAAAAAGAGCAACCTAGTCCGCTACTCAATCCAATAATATTTTTGATTGCATAAATTGTGATTTTTAAATAGTTTTCTGAAACTCAAAAATAACATATCGTTCGCTGATTTTTTTTTCTTTCACAAGAGTGATATTCTAAACTTACTTAAAGGATGTATTCTAAGCAATAGAACGTTTCATTCAAGTTTTATAACTACACAAAATAAAAGTTATATTTTTTTACTTAAACTACTACCAAGGCTCCTGTAAAAATATTTCGACATAAAAAAACTAAGGTTCGTGTAAAAGAAAAACTACTACTAGAGTTTGTTTAACTCTTTAGAGTTTTGTTTGCAAAGTTGATTTTCAGAGGATTTGCGTAGAGAGAAATTTAGAGGGTTAAGTTTATATTTTGATGTATAAATAAATTTTGGAGGAAAAAATCTATTGAGCACTCTATGCATAAATATAGTTTTTAACTCATATTTTCTAATGCTGAGTTTGACACAATCTAAATGATTAACAGAGTCTGTTATAAGAAACTCGCTTTATATTTCTCAGTACTCCTCCCATTAATGAAGCAAAAATCAAAGACGACAGGTGATGTGTTTTGTTTGCTATTTTGATTATTAATTGCACAAAAAGTTAATAGATATATAAATGAGTGAATAGGTAAATATGTATTAAAATTTTAAACGTTGATCAAATTAGTCGTTAAATTTTGTAAATTAACAAATACATCTTTGAAATTATAAAATATCAATTAAAATAGTTCGTCTATAAAATTTTGCAGTTAGATATATGTATTTAAATATGTGGCTTTGAAATATTGATCGCACATCAATGTCTTGTTCGTGATAAAAAATTTGTCGATAAAATTTTTGTTATCTCAAAAAAAAATTTGTGAGTGATTGTAATTGTGTATACAATAATTATAGACAAATTACGTATATTAGTCCATAGTAAAATTAGTCTATATTATGATAACATTGATATAAGATCAATGCTGATAAGTCAAATATTCAATTAACATGTTACAATATAATCTTTAATGATAAAAGTTTAATTAATTATAAATTACTTTAATTAATATTTTATAGCTCAAATAATATATTTATCAATTTACAAAATTCATAAATTAATTTGAACGATGCTTACTGTTACTGTGATCAATTTACAAATAGACACGTATAAGTCATGCATGATTCTTAGTAGAGCTGTCAAAAAACTCCCAACTACAAAGTCCTCTTAATTTTTTTTTTTTATTAAACCTCTATTATTAAGCTCCTTATTAAAATAATATTTTTTTAAATTTCAGTTCATTATTTCATGGAGCTTAAGGGAGAGGGCTCTAGGGTCTTATAAACCCCCTCCATATTTTGTTAATTTTGATATTTATTTCTTCAAAAAAAAATTTATTAAAAATAAAAATAAAAAGTTTTTATCGAAAAAATGTCGAACATTTTTTACAGCAAAAAATTGAAAATAGTATTATAATTCTATGTCAATTAATAGTATTATTTAAAAATATATATTTTTTAAAATGTATGGAGTTATTTAAAATGGATTTATGACTTAGTGATTCACAAAATTCTTAATTATATTTATGCGCATAAGTAGTATATTATATATATTTTGTGATCTCTATGCCTTGAGTTCAAGCATATAACAGAATGAACTGTGGCAATGAATCTATAGGAATGAACTTGGACAACCCATAAGAACAAATGAAGAATGTGAAAAATATTCAAATGCTTGTGTAGAGGTGTGTAGCGCGGAGAATATCAAGGTCATTAATATGTGGAATTTAATTCGGAAAGAAGATGACTGGGAAAATGTTTGCATATGGTAAGTATGCTTTCATATGAATGTCACTAAATAAAAATGTTGAAATATGCATTTCAATAATATAATTAGGTGGTTTGGTTATTATTTTAGGGGTGATGGAATTCATCTAACAGCTAAGGGGAATGAAATAGTGTCAAATGAGATATTAAATGTCATCAAAGAAGCTAAGTGGAAACCAAGTCTACATTAATACGAGGACATGCCAGCTGAATTTGGAGAAGATTCAGATTATGATCCAATTTCTTCCAAAGGAGTGAAAACAAATATCTCACACGCACCTTTTCCCTATCCTCCTGTCTCAAAATTATAAAATCCTTTGGAAAATCGCATAATAATATGGTTCAATAAAGAGCCTAAGGAAGTATGGTATTTTATATTTTAATTACATGTTCAATAATAAATGTGTCATCATATAATTTGGAAAATGTTTTCTAGATTTTAATTGAGCTGTTTTATTCAGCGATAATAAATGTCTGTGTTCTGTTAGTTAATTATACATGTTTATTGCACTAAAAAGTTGACAAGAATACTATGAGCTATTTTGATAGAATGGTTTAGTGGATGCATTATTAAATACACGATACACAATTGGTTTTATGTTGGAGCTTTTGATACCATATTATAAAATTGGGTTTAGAAACACCAATTCAACAAGTTACATTTGTAAAGAAAGAAAAAAAAATTGAACAAGTTACAATTATGTCACATGGATGTGATATTAGATCAAATTAATTATTTTTGTTACACTTTCTTGAGTTATAAATATTATTTTTAAGATAAAATTTGTGTCATCTAAAAACTAGATATTTATAATTTTTATGAATATTATTAAGGCTAAATAAAGTTTGATACACTAGAGTCTTCTTAATAACAATAGAAAAAATCAATCAACAATAATAACAACTTTATAACATTCCACTAAAGTGAATATCCAAACTCAGTGGTATAAATAACTTATCAAAATACTAGATCAAACAACGCAAGTTTGCTACACACCTATTATATCATTGGAAGTCAATTTCCTTTTCTCCCTATTATTGTCGTGGTGCCTTTCTTCTTTCTTACTTCCTTCAGCACTATTCCTTCTTGTTTTAATATTAGGGAAATTAAAATCTTTTTTTTTTCTTTATAGATCAACCCCAATAAAACTCGTATTCCTTTTTTTTTTCTTTCTTGTATTTCAATAATAATATAATACTAATAATAATAATAAAATTTGGTGGATTTTACTTTGGAGCAAGTCCATCCAACAAATCTCCTCTTCACGACTCAAATAAGATGGTAATGCTCAACCATGTCAGCCTTCTTTCTACAATATTTCATCTTCAACACAGGCAAGACCTTCATCATCATATATGAACTATTCTCATCAGTACGAATCTTCTTAATTAAAAATGACTTCATCTCCAATGCATCTCGTATCCAATAATACCGCATTTCAATATGCTTCAACTTTGCATGAAAAATCGAATTCTTGTTAAGATAGATCGCACTCTGGCTATCACAGAATAACACAAACTTGTCTTGTTTGAAGTCTAACTCATGAAGGAATTTCTTCATCCACAAGAGTTCCTTGGAAGCTTCAGTTGCTGCAATGCACTCAACTTCAGGAATTGGGAAGTTCTTATTGTGACTTTGACCAATGGATAAGAACATCCCAATAAGAACTTCCTGTTATCTGATATAGTATCAACTCATTCAATATATTATGAAAAATACTCATATGCTCTTCATTTGAATCATCAACTTTGTATTTCATATTCACCAATTTCCAAATCAAGAATGCTTTATTTTATAAATTCTTTCGTTCATACAATTCTTTTAATTTTTTCCACATCTTGTTAACATGTATTTCAGATTTAACATGTGGAAAACTTCCCTCAAATTGAGAGAATAAAAACCACGGGACCTAGTCTAGTAAAACCTTCTACTATAATAATTAATTGGAACATCAAAATTTTCCTAATAACAATAGGAAACATCAATCGACAATAACAACAATTTTATAACCTCCTACTAAAGTGGGTATTCCAAAGTAACTCTTAGATAAGGTAAAACTACTTTAATTGTATATTAAAATAACAAACTCAGTAGTAGAAATAATCTATCAAAATGGTAGATCCAATGGAGCAAGTTTGCTACACATCTGTTACACCACCGGAAGTCAAATTCCTCTTCTCACTGCCATTGTGCCTTTCTTTTTTCTTACTTCCTTTGGAACTATTCCTTCTTGTTTTGATATTAGGGATTTTAAAATCCTTTTTTTTTTCTTTATGGGTCAAGTCCAATAAAACTTTTATTCCTTTTTTTTCAATAATAATATAATACTAATAATTATAATAATACTAATAAAATTTAATGAATTTCACTTGCGGAGTGAGCTCACTCAAAAAGAATGTGTTCAACTCAATTGAAGAGAGGGGAGGAGAGGGGTTTTAATAAAAAGGGGACGAAGGTGAGAAAATGGAAATATAGATGTGTTTAAATTAAATATATAGGAAGAATTTTAATGTTCTTGTGTTTGGTTCAAAGAGAAGATGAATTTTAAATGATTTTTAAGATGTCTTAATTTATTTCCCCCATATTAACAAATGAACAAGACAGTACTATTATTTACACCACTTAATATCATTAAAAATGATAAGAAAACAATACAAAATATTTGGGGGCTATACCAAAATCCAAAAAAATAATCATTCAACATAAAAAAGATCATCTCATTAAAAACCTTATCAGAATTGAGAGAATAAAAACCACGGGACCTAGTCTAGTAAAAACTTCTACTATAATAATTAATTGGAACATCAAAATTTTCCTAATAACAATAGGAAACATCAATCGACAATAACAACAATTTTATAACTTCCTACTAAAGTGGTATTCCAAAGTAACTCTTAGATAAGGTAAAACTACTTTAATTGTATATTAAAATAACAAACTCAGTAGTAGAAATAATCTATCAAAATGGTAGATCCAATGGAGCAAGTTTGCTACACATCTGTTACACCACCGGAAGTCAAATTCCTCTTCTCACTGCCATTGTGCCTTTCTTTTTTCTTACTTCCTTTGGAACTATTCCTTCTTGTTTTGATATTAGGGATTTTAAAATCCTTTTTTTTTCTTTATGGGTCAAGTCCAATAAAATTTTTATTCCTTTTTTTTCAATAATAATATAATACTAATAATTATAATAATACTAATAAAATTTAATGAATTCCACTTGCGGAGTGAGCTCACTCAAAAAGAATGTGTTCAACTCAATTGAAGAGAGGGGAGGAGAGGGGTTTTAATAAAAAGGGGACGAAGGTGAGAAAATGGAAATATAGATGTGTTTGAATTAAATATATAGGAAGAATTTTAATGTTCTTGTGTTTGGTTCAAAGAGAAGATGAATTTTAAATGATTTTTAAGATGTCTTAATTTATTTCCCCCATATTAACAAATGAACCAGACAGTACTATTATTTACACCACTTAATATCATTAAAAATGATAAGAAAACAATACAAAATATTTGGGGGCTATACCAAAATCCAAAAAAATAATCATTCAACATAAAAAAGATCATCTCATTAAAAACCTTATCAGAATTGAGAGAATAAAAACCATGGGATCTAGTCTAGTAAAAACTTCTACTATAATAATTAATTGGAACATCAAAATTTTCCTAATAACAATAGGAAACATCAATCGACAATAACAACAATTTTATAACCTCCCACTAAAGTGGGTATTCAAAAGTAACTCTTAGATAAGGTAAAACTACTTTAATTGTATATTAAAATAACAAACTCAGTAGTAGAAATAATCTATCAAAATGGTAGATCCAATGGAGCAAGTTTGCTACACATCTGTTACACCACCGGAAGTCAAATTCCTCTTCTCACTGCCATTGTGCCTTTCTTTTTTCTTACTTCCTTTGGAACTATTCCTTCTTGTTTTGATATTAGGGATTTTAAAATCCTTTTTTTTTCTTTATGGGTCAAGTCCAATAAAACTTTTATTTCTTTTTTTTCAATAATAATATAATACTAATAATTATAATAATACTAATAAAATTTAATGAATTTCACTTGCGGAGTGAGCTCACTCAAAAAGAATGTGTTCAACTCAATTGAAGAGAGGGGAGGAGAGGGGTTTTAATAAAAAGGGGACGAAGGTGAGAAAATGGAAATATAGATGTGTTTGAATTAAATATATGGGAAGAATTTTAATGTTCTTGTGTTTGGTTCAAAGAGAAGGTGAGTTTTAAATGATTTTTAAGATGTCTTAATTTATTTCCCCCATATTAACAAATGAACCGGACAGTACTATTATTTACACCACTTAATATCATTAAAAATGATAAGAAAACAATACAAAATATTTGGGGGCTATACCAAAATCCAAAAAAATAATCATTCAACATAAAAAGATCATCTCATTAAAAACCTTATCAGAAAACCCATAAAAATAAAATTATGGTAAAGAAAAAAAGTGTTGTAACCACTTACAAATATGAGCAAAATCTATAGTTAGGAAGTTGAATCATGTTTCTATTGAAAACATCATAAATATTAGATATTAGATATAGTTGAATATATTTAGATACATGTTTTATAATTAGATTAAGGTAGTTTGAAGTTAGTTATAATTAGTTGGATAGTAATTATGTTAATTACGTTATAGACATTGTATAAAGGGGTATCCGATGCTAATTGTATCATAATCATTCACTCTATCATTTTAAGTTTTATATTTCTCTTTAGTTATTTCTTTATTTTTTTGGGTTCAACCATGATTTTCAATATTAGAATAAATAGTATCTCACCAATGATTATTAACAATGTGAAGTCCCAAATTAACAGTTTTGTTCGCAACTTGATTCTGTTCTCTAAAAAAATGAGATATAGTAAAATTCATACTCTTAACAATCTCATTACAATTAAGCCCATTTATTTCTAATTATTAAGAGTTCTATAATGGATGACATAAGACTTACCAAAATGTTTATAAGTGGTGGGTAGCCCTCACCCTACAAGCCAATTTTGTGGGTGTTGTATATAGTCCAACCCAAATTTTGATATAGTATCAAAGTCTATTCGATCAGGTCACCCGTTATTTATATACATATATTAATCTCAATATTGTTGAGCATGAGAGGTGTATTGAAAAAAAATCAAGTCCGATATAGATAAGAAATAGAACTCTTTAATAGTTTATAAAAAGTAGCACATCTCATCTTAAAAACAGTTTTGTAAACAATTTTGTAAAGTTGAGTTAGAGCTATCGAACCACTTTGGTCAGATCCAAATATCCAATTATATATGTGAGAAAGTGTAGTCCTAACCCTACAACTCAGTTTTATGAAAATTGTATAGGGCTTAATCTAAATTCTAAAATTAATAGAACGATGAACGAAGTTAGTATTCTTAAAAGTTAGATTTGTTAATTGTGAATCAAATTTAATTCAAAAAAATCTCCATATATTGTTTCAATGGTAGTCATAACTCTTATAAACTCAAATGATTAATCAATTTTTAACATAATCAACATATTTTTAAATAATATTTTAAAATAAATAAATATTTAAAGAATAAATATTAATTCGTGCACTGCAATGATCATTTACACTAATGTCTTATACTTAAAAAGAAACAAATTTTAAAACTTATGAAAACGGAAGGAGTAATACAGAGTGTCGCAAAGATTTATATGGTGGTAGGTTTATGAAACTTGAGAGATTTGTAGAGTAGGAGCAGGGCAGAACAACCCAGTAGCACATGAAACTAAATTGGTGAGGGTCTCAAATTATATTTTATATAATAGATTGAAAGTGATTTTAGGTTAAATATACTTTTAATTTCTAAAAATAATAAAATTATAATATTTTAAGTTTAATTTATAAAAAAAAATTATTTTCTTATAGTTTTATAGTTTTTATTTAAATTTTATGGAGATTCTTTTTAAAAACTAAAAATATTATCTTATACAAAATAAAGACTAAAAAAATTATTTTTAGGATTAAAAATTTGAAAATTTTGTATAGAGATTAAAATAAAATTTAACATTTTAAAAGAAGTCAAATTTATTTTATCTTGATTATTAAAATTTAATTTTTTATAAAAACTCAGTTTTTATATTATTTTCAAAATATTGAAGATCACTGTTTGGTAGTAGGTGGTTGAAAGATGTAGTTGATGGTAGAAGAAGGAAGTGTAAGAGATTCAGATTCAACGGGGATTAGGGGGAAGATACGTTTATTTTTGGATCAACTTTGGTGTGGGTGGCGTGTACGGCTGTCCAATTAGAAAGAAGCGTCGCCCCCTTTCATGAATTAGTACAACTTTCATGTGTTTTTTTATTTATATTTTCTAAGATGATTTTTTTTTAAATTATAATCGTTTAAATTAATTCAAATTTTGTTTAAGTTATTTTTTTAATTTATTAATTTAAGTTATATTATGATGTATTATTAGTCTTTTATTTTAATGTTGATAACGATTAGTTTAATAAATAAAAAATTATCATTTTAACTTCTAATAAAAGTTGTAAAAATATACATCTATATTAGTGATTTAAAAAACATTTATTCAATTTTATAAATGATACATACTTTTTGTTTTTCTTTATAATAATTTAAACACATATATAATATTAAAAACAAATTAGTAAAAAAGTATTTTTTATATAATAAAATAATTTAAACAATTAATTTATTAAAATGTTACAATTATATCTTAATATTTTATAATAATTATTTTAAAAAAAAAAAGAAATTTAAAAAATTCCATGCATAATTTAACATTATACGTAATACGTTAATGTTTTGTAAGTACAGGCCGCCCATCTTTTTTATAAGTACCTAATAATTTACTTATTTATTTTACAAATAAATTAATAAGTCATTTGCGGTGGATATTCTTGTTTCTAGTTGGAAAAAATTGAATTGAAAGCAAAAGTATACTCACACGAAATAGGATTGAATTGGTATTTTATTTAATTTTAAAATAATCTTAACATAGATCTAGAAGTTATAAAAAAAAATTTTAACTTTGTTTTGTTAACAGCAACATGTATTAGTCAATTTTAAAACTAAAATTTTGAAAATATCAACTTAAAAACCACACCAATAATGGATAAGGGTCTACGCACAAGAAAAAACAAAAAGTTGCTTGTGAGCATTATATATTAGAGTCTATAGCCTCATTGTTTTGGCATGTGGTGTTTGTGTTAATTGAAAGGTAATTTTAGAAGCAAAGAGCAATGAGGCCTCAATTTGTGTTGTTTGGTTCTTCCATTGTTCAACACAGTTATTATGAAGGTTGGGGAGCTACTATTTCTCATTTGTACGCTCGTAAGGTACATTTTCTTCCTCTTTTAAACAGCAAAATATTGGTATTTAAATGAGAGGATATTAAATATTGAGTTGATAAATGATATAGGCCCACTTTAGACACACATCTTATAATTAGACATTTATAACATAAAATATTTATCCTATGTTATTATACATAATTAGGGGAAATTTTTTTGTTGGCACATAAGGTAACTGCCCAAAAATTCTAATAATTTAAAGAAAAACTTATTTTTAGTTTTTTTTTTTAGTAATGTTATCGAAACACAATTTGATATAAATTGAAACATAAATGAAATATTGTAATGGAGTATATATACCAAACGTAATCGAACGTAGTTTACATAGTATTGTATTTGTGTCGAGTTTTATGTTTCAATAATATTACTCTCTTTTTTATAAAATACATTTGATTTATGATATGATCAATAAAAAATAATTTATTAGATCTATATTATGAACTAAATACATGAATTTTTATTAACCAAATTATAATTTAAATATCTATTATAAAAATAATCAAAGATAATTATTTATAAAAGAAGCTACAAAAAAAATTACTATAATTATAAAATAAACTAAATTTTTCAACTTAAATTTCAACTTTGTGAGTTGTAAATTT
>JBBPBS010001171.1:6135609-6160207 GCA_037974835.1 Cicer judaicum | reverse complement strand
AATTATAGATATCTAAGCTGAGTTTTTCAATAGACCACTTTTATGAGTGGTCAATAGTAGACTAGTATTTAAAAATCATAAAAAAAAAAACTTAATAACGATCTATAATACTTTTCATAAATAATAATTTATAATTTATTTTATTTTTACGAGTAAGACGATAACTTAATTAATATCGATTTAATATAAAATATATATTTATTTTAATTTTATTTTAATTAAATCGATATTATTTAAGTTACTATCTTAATTATAGGAATGAAACCACTATTAATGTTTACATCTAAGACAAGACATTTGAAATTATTGAAGTTTTAAACAATTTTTAAAATTGGTCTATAATAAACCATTGTTCATGTTATAATTTATATATATATATAGATGCACATGGCTCCCAACTGGTGAGATTCTCAAAACAAAACAAAATATATAATATAATAAGTATTTAAAACGGCTCTTTTATTATATATATAATAATACATTGGACGACTTTTGCTTATCCTACCTACACGCTACATTATTTTACATGATTTTTGTTTTGTACTCAAACATTATTTACTTGATATATTATAGGTGGATGTAATTTTACGTGGATATGCCGCATGGAATTCAAGGCGTGCTCTTCAAATTGTGGATAAAATATTTCCTAAGGTATTGACCATTCCATTGTGGAAAATGCTTGTCCAAATTATTTTCGTTTACACTACAAAAGAAATTATTTTTGGCAGCGATTAATAACGTTTAATAAAATATAAAATTGTTGTTAATCAATAAAAGAAATGTTGTTGTAGCGAAAATATTTGTAACTATACTTGATATCGTTGTTACAATTAATGCCTTTATAACCATAATTACTATATTTTACTTCAAATATCATAATGATTAAAGTAGTTATCATAAATAATTTTTGTCAACAATAAAATCATTGTAATAAAAAAAGAATTTGTCATCGACTATAACAAATGTAATTGACATAAATCTATATTTTTCAACAACTTATGTATTTTAATAACAATATTTAATTATATATTTTTATATATTTATTTTGAAAATTAGTATCATGACATAAATTTATAATTTAAACGGTCATAAGTCATAACTGTTCAAAAATAAATCATATTAGAATATAAGCCATCATTTTGTTAATGTAAAAAAAAGTAAAAAGAAACATAAATACAAATTATACAACATTAATAAGATAAAATGTCATAAACTATCCCTCACTCTTTAACATGAAAAAAATAATAAATTACAAACGGTCTTGGTCTCATAAACAATAAAAAAAAAAACTGAAAAGTTGATGTAATTGACAAATACTGTGACTCTGACTTTGGCTTAAGACATTTATTTGTGAAAGAGATGAAACACCTTTATTTAATCTATAATTCCAACAGAATCAAAAGTTAAACTTCTCAACTCAGATAATATATTAATTTGATTTATTGTTGCACACGGATCAAATATAAATAATAAAACATAGTGGAAGAACAATAATTTGAGTGGTTTCACAAAAACGTCTGATTATATTAACTAAATTGATAATCAGCGAAATTTAAAAAAAAAAGTTTTGAATTTAGCTCTAAGCAGATTGAAAAAACAATTAATCCATTTATTCGAATTTCAAATCTATAACAGATTCTATCAACGAATTTAATTTCTAAATCGTGATTTTATTTATATTTAACTATAGAATTGATTAAATGAATGTTATTTAACTATAGAATTGATTAAATGAATGTTGTTATGAAAAATTACTTACCGTTTAATCCGCAGTCATATTATTAATTTTGTGATTAGATTCTCGCGCATTATTCAACACACCAGAAGATTGTCCACCCTATATACTAATAGAATTTTATAGTATAAAATTATGATTTTATTATTTTCCATGATATAATAGAAGAAATTACACTCCTACAATATAGTGAACTAAAGTTTGAAGCCCGAATGAAATATATCTATATATAATATCTGACATATACTTCAAATAAGATTATCTCTGATGAAGAAAATACATAAGAAACTAATTATAGTATATAATGTGATATTTGTACTCTATTAATATTAGTATATAGTTGTATAATAAAATAAGAAAAATATTATAAATCAAAATATTAAAAATTAATATCACTAAAAAAAAAGTGAAGATTAAAATCACAATACTTGGAAGATTAAATGTAGAATCAAGCTTTTACTATTTCTTCATAAATGTGTGCCCCACTTGCCTCAAAAACTAGTTTTTACTTACAAACTAAGACTATGATAAATGAACACCAAAAATATATTTTAAAATGTTATAACAATTTAGCTTCAAAAAAATTTGCACATGATATAGTACTGATCTTTCCCGGAAAGGTAGCATTGACATATTGGGAAGATTTTATTAAACTTCATATCATTAAACATGATATTTTTATTTTGATGCAACACTTCTAATCATCCAGAATGCAACTGAGCAACCAGCACTAGTAATTGTGTACTTTGGTGGTAATGACTCTTATCGTCCATATCCAAGTGGCGTTGGTCCTCATGTACCATTAGAGGAATACATAGAAAACATGAGGAAGATTGCTATCCATATCAAGGTAAATATTATAGTACAAAGTTTTACTTTCTTATCTTAATTGTTATTATGGAACTTAATTTTTTTACCTATATTTAATAGAGATATAATATTTGATTAGTGACTATATATTGAGTTAGTTAAAACTCCTTAGTGATTTTTAATATTAGTTAATACTCCATAAGCTGAATTTCCTTAGGAATTAGGTGGTTAATCTTCCATGAGCTCTATATATAGAGTATCATATATTTATTTTCTTTAATCTTTTCAATCAAATTCAATATGTTGTTAAACATCCAATACCATTATGCTATCTATTTTTTTCATGTTATGTATGACTTAACCTATTTTAGTAATATCTTTTTCAACTACATAAATTTGGTTTTAAAACTACACCATTGTACACCATGGCATCAGAGTAGTTTGGCTATTGAAAGAATTTATTTATTTTTTCTAAATAAGTATAGTTTTATATTTAGTTATCTCAGTAATATATATTTAGTCATTCCATATAACTTTCTTAGTAATGAAATTAAAAAAAAAAACATATGTAAAAAATTTATCACTTGATTGATATATCTATTTGTATTATTTAACATTCTCAATCTCTACTATAATTAAATATAACATATTTTTACCAATAAAAATTGTCAAGACATAATTAAAAAAAAAAAAACATTTGAAGATGAGTTTCTTGCAAATAATTTATACTAAAAAGGTCATTGTTAGTTTTATCTTTAAAATATCATCAAGTACTTTATTAATATTTAAAATTTTATAAAAAAATTAGTCATCTCATAAAAATGAGACTAGTTTCGTCGTCAAAGCATTTAATTCAGTTATCATCTCATATTTATGAATATTATGTTTCACACAATTTCTATTCATTGCCAGAGTTTGTCAGAAACAACTCGAATTATATTTCTCAGTCCTCCTCCCATCAATGAGGCACAAATCAGTAACAATGTGTAAGTTTGTAATTTTGATTATTAGTTAATTGTAATGTCTCAAAAATATTATGATTAATATGGATCCATAATAAATTAATTAAATAATTAATCTAACATGATATACATAAATAAATTGTTGGAATGAATCCAGTGATGAATTTGGGCAACTCATAAGGACCAATGAAGCATGTCGAATATATTCGGAAGCATGTTTAGCGATGTGTCGTGTGGAGAATATCAAAGCCATTGATATGTGGTCTTTAATTCAGACAAGAGATGATTGGAGAGATGTTTGCTTCATGTAAGTATGCTCTCATAGATACTATTGAAGTATCTAGCCATAATTTTCTTCATGTGACTAAACTAAAATTGTCCAAATATACGTTTTCAATAATTGAATTAGATGGTTTGGTTATTTTTCAGTGATGGAGTTCATTTGTCAATTGAGGGTAGTAAAATAGTGTCGGATGAGATATTGAAGGTGATCAAAGAAGCTGAGTGGAAACCAAGTTTATATTGGCATGACATGTATGTTGAATTTGGAGAAGATTCACCATATGATCCAGTTCTTCCTGATGGGAAGACAACTATTAATGTCTCCAACATGCCTTTTCCTTGAAATGTAGTGTGGAACTACAATTATGTCTCAAATTCATAGAATCCTTAGAATAACATGTTTCAATGTTGTGCTTTTTATTCTTACTTGCTCAATAATAAATGGGTGATACCATGGTTTTTCACCAATTTGATTTTGTTTGTAATTTTATAGAGTTAATTGTTTCGTTCAAATTAATATAATACGTGAATATAATATAAATATAATAAAGTTAAATATTTAAAATATTTATATTTTTAAATTTGTAATGTTAATAAAATCAAAATCGTTGATTAAAATTTATAATTAATTAAATTATTTTATTAATTTAAATGAAATAAATATTACTAAAAAATAAAAAAATAAAAAACAAATTAAAACTCTTATTCCAGTATCACCTATCAGAGTGGGTTCTTCCCATACTTGAACTTCAAGACTGATTAACCTGCAACAACTACAATTTCGCAAAGCAGGGCCAAACCAGTTAAACACAAACAACGAAAGAGGTGAATTTCGAAATCATGTTGATAGTATAATACAAGTAAGAAGATCACGCAAAAAAAAAAAATCCTAATAGAACCATATCATTACACAAACACTGCTCAATAAAAATATCACATTATAAGTCAAAATCACTTAAGAAAAATTAATATCTTTCACTATAACATCAAATCGTCTAAGAAAAATTATAATCACATGCGATACACATTAATCACAATAAAACAATCAAAAGAAAATGCAATGCTTCCTCACCTTCTTCTATTTCTGATTCTTTTGAATCATCTTACGTGGCCATCATTGATTTCATATTGAAAGGAAATCATTTTGGTGGGTTTTTGTTTAAGGGACATTCTGCTTTGTAATGTCGTGATTTATTACATCCAAAATATGTGACTTGGCTCTTGTCCACTTCTACTTTGAGATTTTTGTTTTGAAATCCCTTTTTGATTTGATCTCTTCTTCTCATCATTCTCTCTATCTTTCTGGTGAGAAGAACAATTTCTTCATCTAGTATCTTCTTGTTTAGTTTCTTCTAGTTCCTCCTCTGTTTGTACTATGATACTTTCTTGAGATATCTTTAGAGCTATTGCCTTTCCTTTCTTGATTGCTTTGTCTTCTTGAAGCAAGACTTCGTGTGCTCTTAAAGTTTCAATTAATTCTTCCAGGGGAAGTGATTCAAGGTTATTGTCCTGACTTATAGCTTTTACCATTGGTTTCCATATGATTAGAAGACACCTCATGATTTTTATGACTTTTTGTTGTATTGAGTAAGCTTTGCCAAGAGAACGCATTTCATTCACTATTGTTGTGAACCTGGAGTATATTCCATCAATAGTTTATCCTTCTTGCATTTCAAACAATTCGAATTTCCTTATGCCAATGTATATTATTGTTTCTTTAACATGAATTGTTCCTTCATGATGAGTTTGTAGTGTATCTCATACTTCTTTAGCAGTTGTGCATTCATCAACTTTTTTACTTTCTTCCACGATAAGAATAATTGAGCTTTAAAGGTTAGGAGTACCTTAGTTTTATCATCAATTGTCCAGTTTTCTTCTTTCTTCACAACAGAGGTTGAATCATTTTGATCAACTCTTGGTATGAAATCTCCATCTGTAATAATGCGCCACATTCATGTATCTTGATATTGATAAACATATGCATCTTATTCTTACATAAATAATAATCAGATCCATCAAAGTAAGGTGGTCTATTTGAAGTTCCTCCTTATTTCTGTAGTATTACATGTTGAGAGTAATGTAATTTTTTACTCTGCTTTAATTGACCAATTGATATATATATGAAAAATGTTAAATGTTACGATAAAAATCAACAATTAAAGATAAAAAAATATATATGTATCATTTTTTAAATGGTTTGACTATTTTAATATATAATTAGTTTTAACATAAAATTTTAGCACCTAATTTTTCTTAAAAATAGGGTCTTCTATGTTTCAGAAAAATCCAAAAGACCCCGTCTATTTGTGAGTTGCATACGTGAATTGCATATGTGAAACACGCTGTCTATTTGTAATAAGTTTAAATGACATGGAACATCTGATATTTCTATTTATAGTTCATGATGTGTGTGTAGTGGAAATTGCTACTTCAAAGTTTTAGATTTGATTTTCGTGTCAAATGTTCTAATAACTAATGTGAGTGTTTTTCCAACTCATCATCTAAGCCGTATAGCAATTCTAAAAATAAATTCATGCAGAAATAAAATATGACAAAAGGGAAAGAAACAACAATATTTATATCATACTTTAATGGAAGAAAACATTTATCACAAAAACCAACAAAACGACTGGATAAATTAGAACAAACAAACAAACACTATGACACTTAGATAGAAGTTCCAAAAGACAAAAATATAAAATATCTAAGATCATAACCATATTTAAGATTATATTCTGAAGTTAGATTGCTTAAAAGTATAAAAAAAAATAAAAATATCATTACATGGATGAAAAATATAACACACTCAATTTCATCATTGAGATTTCTACTAGTGGAAATTTGAAGAAGAATAAGAAGAAACATAAGCATATGAATATTTACATGCCCTTGCGTGATTCCATAAATAAACAAATATCATGAATTTATGACTTGAAAATTATTCATTCCGGAAACTCAGAATACCAAGCAGAAGTTCAATGATATTTTTTCTGAACGGTGAGTTTGGACCTATAGCCCAAATATTATAAGCTTTTACAATACAGGGGAATGAAAATATTCTATAATAATTTTATGTTAGAAGTGAAATGGAATTGTTTGTTTTAAGATATGGAGAGTTTGAATTGTAAGCTTTTAAAATTTTATAATTACTGTGAAAAACTATTTGGAGTAAATAAAGAGTAAGGATGAAAATATCACACTAAGAATTCAATAAAAGAAAATCCAAATAAATTTAATAAAAGAAATTTGAATATGAAATTCGATTTGAGCCGTTTTCATAAAAGAACATCCAAATACATTCAATAATATTCAGATTTGTGTGATTTTTGATTTTTGTAGATCGATTTACAATTTTATTTTGGATTGATTTAGATGTGAACACCCTTAATTTTCAGTGTTGTTTGTCATTCTTGAGTTATATTTTTGGAGTTTACTATCACATAATAGTGCTAATCGCAAAGAGATTCGGAATAGTGTGTAGAAGTTTATGATGATGGGGGAATCAAAATTAATGGAGATGGTGCTTTTACGGACTAGGATGATGGTTGGGTTGTTCCCAACCCTGATGGGATATTCATCTTTAGATTTTCCTACAATATTTGATCATGTTCAATTACTATGATGGAGCTTTGAGACGTTCAAACAGGTTAAAAGGCTTGCTCTAGATTGTAGTTATAAGAGAATGGTCATTGAATAACATTCTTGGGTTGTAGTTTTGCTTTTCATAAACGGGTGTTGTAAGGAAGATCCTTGTTCTAGTATGGTGTCTCAAATCTTTAGAATGCTTTAAATGTTATTTTTAGTTTTGGTTTATTTAAGAATAAAATGAATAATCACTTTTTTAATTTCTGACTTTAGAGAAATCAAATTCATTATTTCTTGCTATAAGGTTGAATATGTTTATCTTGAGGCCAATTATGTTGTAGATCCTTTCATAAAGTTTGATTTAAATGTGTTTTGATAGAATTATAACTTTACTTCTGATTTTGTTTCTTCACCTTTATTTGGCATAATTGTAATCTCTTCTAGGGCTTCTACTTTTTATTATTTCTCTTGTTGGAAATAGCCCATTTTATTCACAAAAAAGTCTATTTTTTCAATTAAATTTGTTTGTCAAATTTCTTTCAAAAGTATAAAATTAAAGTCTTTAATATACTATGTAAGTCAATGAAAAAGAAAATGTGCTTAGTTCTTGGCTCATGGACTCTTCAGTGTCTATATATATATATATGATATTTAGATGGACTGTTCATTCTGTTTAAAATTAGATAAATTACTATTTTAATATCTGAAAGAATAGTACATTTTCATTTTAGTATTTAACTTAGCAAAAAATCTAAATTAGTCATCGAATCATCTAAATAGTCTCTAAGAGATACAACTTATTTTCGTAAAAATCACTGAAAGATACAAGTTATTGTCAAAATAATTCATAACCGTCAATAACTGATATTTTTATGATTCGATGACTAATTCGAAATTTTTGTTGAATCAATGACCAAAATAACATCATATATTTTTAATGACCTAGTGACTAAAATAGTGGTTTACTCATTTAAAATTGGATTAAAATGTTCACTTGATTTCGGTCTCCATGAGTTTTTCCTTAAAAATTGTTAAATAAATTTCAATGAATTTTGATAATCCAAAAAACTCTTAGCATGGTTACAAGCACAAGGCTACTCGTGATTCTTTGGAGCCAAGCGAGTGGTCTCTCGGGGAGTAGAACTAGATGGGGTGTAGTAATGAAGATGTTGGTAGGTCAAAGCCTCTACAACGTACTAATGGTGTAATATAGTATCAGCACCTTTCAAAATGACTAGAGAGTGGACATTGGCATGACATTAACTTGTGAATGATGAAAATTCATTTATTCATCATGGCTCCTACTATGGGTGCATATAGTACTACCTTACTAGAGCCTAGCTTGCTTCATGCTCTACAATGGATTTACAAACTAGATTGGGAAGGGTTGTTGAATCTGCCTGCAAGCTAATTGTGGTGGGTTCATAGAGTCAACTGAAAAATGAGTTACACTTTAGCTTATAGAGAAATTGTTTCTCATGCCTCTTTTTACTACAAAATTGAATTTATCAGAAGACTAGGATCGCTCACAATCTTGTTAATATCATAGAGAAAAGTAAAAACAAAGCCGGTAATCAACAATTTTCAACATCAGATGCAAAAGACTTGAAAACGGTAATACACATTCTGAAAGACCCAGAAGTTCCTATCCTTAGAAAACTATTACACAAAGAATGAGCTACACAAACATGAACATAAAAAAACAAAAACTTCTGGTACAATTTTCTCTTTTGCAAGGGTTGCATAACCTCGTAGTATTGTGGGAATCCGGTACTCTTTTCCGTGCAAGCAACAGTATATTTAATTACATATATATTGAGCAGAATTAATGACACAAATCAAACAAAGAAAATAATGATACATACACGGACAACAAAAGAAGCAAAGACCCAAAGTTGTAGCTCAAGAACCCATCTGACGAGTGGACTGCATACATTGATTCTCTACTCAGATGATGATCAGCTTACCCTATAGCTTCTAACATGAAACAAATCCAGGCCTCTGCACATCCAAAGATAAAAACCATTGTCAAGGATATGACAAGAGACAAGGAATCCCCAACAGCTACTTTCAGAGACTATTCCTCAGGGCTAAGCCACGCCTCATGTAGACAATTGGAACCTGCCGCTAGGCTTTTTTCTTCTCCATCCCTGATATTTTCAAATAGAAAATCTTTTAGTATCGACAAGAATATTACCATGCACAAAAACCAGGAAGACCATTTCTGAGGTATACTTACAAAGGCAGCATAATACACAAAGGTCAATCCGGCCAAAACAACAAATGCAATTTGAAATACATTGTACCTGTAATGTGATAATAACCAGCAAGTCAGACAATGTCTTCGTGGGTAATGGTAAAAAACTAAACCCACTTGGGTATCATATAAACAGCGTATGCTAATTACATCCAAAAAGAAAAATAAATAAGTTCTACAGGTCTTCAGATCTCTAAGGTGTCATGCCAATTTACTGTACATATCAGACAACAGCATTCAGATTAGAATCTTTTGTTTGTCAATTTTTGGTGTTTGAATGGGAAGGAGGAAATATAATACGGCCATCCCACTGGTGGTCCAAACTTACTAGTTACAAAATAAGGAAAAACTGTTCCAAGTAAAAGTGCAGGGGACAAGAGGCAGAAGAAACAAGAAATCCAGCTTAACTCACTTGTACAAATATTTAATTCCACGAAGAGACTCCAAAGTGTGACCAAATATTTCCTGGGCTGCAGTTGCTTGGGCATAGTAGGCAAATGCAGTGGAGCAAAACTGAATCACGCTGAAAAAGTAAAACAACAGAACTTTCAGCAAGGTTGTTGACATTATCACGACAACATAAGTGTCTCACACTATGTAGAACACTATTCTCAACGCTCCAAAACACTTACAATACTACTCAAACAATGAATCATGTAATGCCTTTTGACATTACAAATTTAAAAATTTGAAAGGGGAAATCAAAGCCTAACAGCATCACCATTTTGAGTTTCACTCTTTTGAAACACTATCTTTGAATTGCATATGAAGCCAAAGAATATTAAAGCATTACCATGCCGAGTTAGAGAATTTTGATTAAATAAACATAATATCCTATTTGGAATTGAAGGTACAGACTATACTGACCTAATGGAACAAAGAAGGATAAGGCCCACATTAAACAGAAAAGAGTTCATGAGAGTTGCTCCCCACCTGCCAGAGGCATTTACGTTGTGAATTATCAGTAAGTATATTACATAATCAAAACAGAAAAATACAATGATCAATTGAATTACTTCATGGGATGTATAGTGATGAAAACTAGTCTTAAACCAAGCATCGTGGCACCAGCAATCACAGCAAGGAGAAGGTAGAAGCAGAAAAATGCAAACGCAGCTGTGCCAAGCAGACCTGTTAAAACAGAAAACAACACACATTACTTAGAATAACTAAATGAATATCAGCATATAACAAATCAGTAGGAAAGATAACATCAAGAAAAGCTAATATATTGAATGTGCATTTCAACTTCCAACATACCCCAGACATCATCTAGCTTGATGAAAACTTCATTCAGGAAAGGAGAAAGGGGAGGATCAATTAATAGATAGATAATAATATGAGCAATCCATGCCACTGAAACAATCAGCCTGTCAAAAATTTTAAAAACCTGAGTTAGATATTACATGGGAAACATACTTGCTTAATTAAGTAATCTTTGTAAGAACTAAGTAAACGTCATCAGACACCATGCATTCACAGCAACTTTTATTGTTATGTATCACTGCTTACCCTAGAATTCCGAAAACAAGTTTTGCCAGATAACCAAGAACTGTTAGTGCCCATGTTGTCTCAGCCTGCATTCATGCAGGATCAGTTAGAAGGGAAATCATTACTGATTACACATTGATTATGGCAGGAAGTTAAAAACTTGGAAATCTGAGTAACGACCTTTTCCCCTTGTGGATACATCTCTTCAAGAAGTTTTACATCTTCTTCTAATTGAAACAACTCCTGGAAATTATGTAAGATAAGCAAATTACTAGAATCACAACACAGGCTATGAAAATTCAGTAACTGTACAGTTACTTCCTCAAACTAGAAGACGATGAGTTAAATTATATTATATAGAAAGCCCATGCCAACACGGACATCCTCATAAAAAGAATGCAGTAAAGACTAATGATAAATCACCAACATTTCTTTACCTTTTCTACTTCCTTTACATTTTTACGATATTTTCTACCCTTTGCACCACTTCTTTCTTCCTGATGGAGTGCCTCAGCTGCTTTTTTCAACTCTTTTGCTTTTTTACCAAGTTCGGTTGCTTCCTACAGTATCCAACCAACCATGTCATAAAGTTAGTATGGCATATCATATCATATAAGAAATACACATACAATCAACAATTTAATATAATTCCTTCAATAACAACATATAGCACCTTGATATACTGCGAGCGAGTGATAACAGCCTTTGGACGTCGGATAAATGAAAATATAAGTCCTAGTGGAAGACAAGCAATACCAACACCACCAAATATCTGTATTGAATAGTGACAACAAAATGGTAAATCCCACAAGCAAAACTTGTACTTACTATGATGTGGTATGGAAAGCCTATATTTTACATCTAGAAAGTTAACACAATATCATTCCCTAAAGAGAATAAAATAACACAATATTCAAAGTCTAATTCACATACACTTGTGAAGGATATGACAACCACCACCAAGCCTAAACCTAGACTGAATTTGAAGCAGGAGTTATAAGTTTTATGAATAATGAGCTTACAGCAAAAAGCACAGATCCAACAATAGTAGCAAGAGCTACAACATATTCTGGAAAGGTTGAACGCATAGTCCATGTTTTCTCTGATGAAGGGCTAGCAGAGTATGCAGAGCACTGTTAAGGACAGAGAGGACAATAAAACAGAATCAGTACAACAAAAATATTACTGCTTCTGTTCAGAAAATAACAGAAGTAGAAACATAATAAACTATTCCAGGGGAAAGAATACCTGATGGGCACCACTTCCAACACATTGTTGACCACTACTGAGTCCCCATGAGCTAGGAAATGAAGTTGTTGATGAAGAAAGATGCCTAACTGTAAAATCCACCTTACCAACAACCCCTAATATATAATCACATAATGAAACCACAATCAGACAAAGCTCATATTAAACCACATCAGATTTGAAATATTTACACTTGATTGTGGGTGGATTGTATGTTTTTTTCTACAATTCAATTTGAAATAATGAATGAAGATGCTTATCCTTCGTATTGCGATTATTATTATACTCTGATACTCAGATCATAATCTGATAAAAATATAAAATTATAATTGTGAATCATGAATTTAGGGAATCAAGTAATATTTTCACATTTGTCAAGTATTTTTGTTTTCATGTAGATAGGCTTTTAAGCATTTTTTTGGTTTCTAACTCCAACTACCGATATAAGGGAAAGCAAACTGATTTTTTAAGTTGAAATGTTCAATAACTGTAGTTGTTCTTTTGGGAAAAGCTTTTGTTGTTATGTTTGGGTCATCTTCCCCACACTTTTCATCTATCTTCACCAAGTCCAAGAATCATTCCGCCACCTTGCCTCCCCATTAACGTAAACCACTCCTTTTCTTAATCCATCACCAAACATTACTTATAAATCACTTAAATTGGTTAAGCAGGACTTTTCTTAAAGCCTGCAAATAATCAAAAATTAATCTCCAGTCTTTCTTCACTTTTATTTTAATAACCCACCCAAAAAACACATATTTTGTCACATTTAGAGACAACTGTACTAAAGTAACCATCAAACAAATCCAATCTACTCAACACCTAATATTGGCCCCTATTCAAAACACAAAAGTTTTCCACTTCCCATGATCCTTCTAGTCCAAGACTCCTTCACTAAACTAAGAGCCTCAACACCCAACACATTCTCACTCACATAAACTCTTAAATGGCTGCTCCTCTCCTGTCTGCAAAAATCCCAAAGAATGTGCCAGCAATGTCTCACTATTTCAAGTATTGACCCAAATGCATTAATTACCCAAACTCCACCATTTCTTTTCACGTTCATAAACTGTCCTATACTACCAAATTGACATCAAACAAATTCAATCCATTATCCAACCACCCAAGGTTCACGTAATCCTCTCAGTCCTTGAAAATACACTTCAACTGACACACAAAGTACAACTCAGCCCTACCTTACACACACAATAGTAATAGAAAATTTTCAAATTTAACAAAAGTTGATATCATCCATACCATACAAAATACCCAGAACAAGAGCGCACACTATAGCAGTCGTCACCACCCAACACAATGCACTCTTAATCCTTTTACCAATACTCCTGCAAACAAAATTCACAAACATCAAACACTTCAAATCCAAACCTAAAAAAAAACCGTTTTCTCAATTCTTCACAAAAAAAAAAAAAAACTACCTACTTGTCCTGGTCGCCTTCGTAGTAGAACATTGCGAACGGAATGATGAAGAAGACGAGAACGGCATCGATGATGTAAACAGCGAGCCAAAGGTCTTTCATCGGAAGCGTGAGATTACACGCGCCATTGTAAATAGCGTGCCGGCAAGCTTGCCGGTTCGCCACATCGGCGGGAAGCATAAGTATAGAGATTGCGGCCACCGATAGTCCCAAAACGACGACGAATTTGGGGAAGTAAGCCTGGTTAACGTCATCGGGATGCTGGTAATTCACGAGAAGGTACACATTGACGAGGAACACGATCACACAAACCACTATTGCTACGATCACGAGGGCGAGGTTGAAATCGCCCATACCGATTTGCGAAATTCGAATCGAATTGTGAAATTCGATTCAGGATTAGGGTTAGGATTAGGTTTTCGTTCGGATCTGGTTTAGAGAGAGGGAAATGGAGAGGAATAGAAGATTTGGCTCCGGTGAGTGGTTTTTTGCTACGGTAACGGTGATGGTTTTGATGTATACGTTGGAATGACGGTTATGTCCTTGTTGCAGTTGATAAATAGAGTGCGTGATGGTGGAACTGTTATGGGTATATATGTAATTTGGCGGGGTTTGTTTCGATGTGCAAGCAAAATTCAAACCAGGCTGTTCCCCCAAATTAAAAATGGGAAGGAAGACGCGGTTATGTGATGGAACTTGGTAATGGGCTGAACCGGCCCAATATGTTCTGGCTCGGCTAGCTGTTTTGGTCTGGTTAATTGCATGGCTTGAAGAAAATTAATGCTTTGACCAAAAAATATTTAGTGTTGATAATTTTGTTTTTGAAAAGATTTTTAACTATACTAGTATTTATTGTAAGGATTTTTTTTGGTCAACTTTATTAATGATAATTAAATGTATCTTTTATTTTTGGATCATACTAATAAGTGAAATAAAATAAAATAAAAAAACAAGTTTTGAATAGAAATTTTCACTTTTAACAATTTCAAAGTATGAATTATACATCTATTAATATATTTTTTTCTACAATTAAATTTTTAACAAGTGACCCAAAATATACTTGTTAACTTTTCCCTTTATTTATTTTTGTGATGTGTAGCTATTTCAAAGGATTTTTTATTTCCATTCAATTTCTTAAAAGAAATAGAGCTAACATTTACTTAGTTTTTTTATGTATAAAGTTAATAAACATTTAATTCATGTGACATGCTATAAAAACTAGTTTAAGCACTGGGGTCGTGCATGGGTTAGGAACTACCGTTTTAAAATAGAGTTTAATTTATTTGCGATAAAGATGTAAAAAAAGTTACACAATCATTCATATTAGTGATTAGTGATTGTAAAAATTATTATGATTAAAATTAAATATTTTTTATAATATAATTGACTAATCATCTAAAAAATACTTACAGTGACGGCGCATACATATAAATTAAATTTTGTAAGTCAATCTCTAAAAATTTTGTATATTGTGCTGATAAAAAAAATATTGCTATTATAGTATATGATATTCTAAAATAATAAATAATAAGCATAGTTAAAAAAAATTATAATTTGGTATATAAAAAGTAATGACAACTCAAATAATTACCAAACATGTATCACACTAAAATAAACAAAATATAAACTAACTTTTATGTTTTTTAGAGAGCTAATTTCCATGTTAAAACTTCTAATTATGGTTAAATATATATCCCTTTTTGACATGAAAGTCCAAAAAATTAAATTTTTACATTAGGACATTTTCATTTATTATTACTATATACAATGTTAATAATGTAAGACATTTACACAATTATAGTTAAATTAGATAAATTAATAATGCAGGGTATTCATTATGAGAGGTACCAAAATTGAAATACTTCTCAATTATTTTTTCAATATTATATAAATAAATAAAATACTATTATAAAAATGTTAAAACCATTATTATTGTACAGGAAAATGTTAAGTGTATTTTTTATTTTCCTTCTTCTCTAGAGTTTGAATACGTTCTTTTTACTTCTTCATTTCCTCAAATATTTAGATGGTTATAACAATGCAATATGTACTTTTTATTGAAATTCCTATTGATTTTTTTTTTCTTCATTTGTTTAGATTGTAGATAAATTGTTGAATAAAAAAATATTATAAATATGTAGATTGTAGATGTAGCTTTATATATCATATTTATTATTGAAATATGTTCGCGAGCGTTATCACTTTGTAATATTTTTATTTGAGCTTTGTGTGTTTATTTCTTAGCAAAAGGTTTGAAAATTTGAGAAAATATTTGAACAGTTTTTTATTAAAAAATATCCAAGTGCATCAGAAAAAATCATCAATAAAAGTAACAAAATATTAAAATCTCAAACATTAAACAACATAACTCGGACCCCAAATATCAAAGTGAACTAAAGCAAAAGGAGACACAACTTTTTTACTGACTCTGTTAGAAAATAAACACTTAGTATGTTTCTCGAACTGACACGACTCACACTCCAAGGTAAACACTTTTGACTGTCAGAACCATTAGATGCAATTTTTGAAGGCTACGATGGCCCAAACGTTGATGGAGAGTATGTGGAGACTCAACAGTTGAACATTCAATCGGTGTCGTACGTGCTGAAAGGTAATATAAGCCTTGAGACTCATACTCTACTCCAATCGTCATCCCAATACTATGATCCTGCACAAGATCAGAATCATTAGCAAATGTAACATAGTAAGGTAGGGTATAAGTGAGTTTACTGATGGATATTAAGTTAAATGGACAATCAATGAGTGTGTCCATATAAGTCGAACATGAGAAAAACAATTTATTACCACACAATGATTAGAGGCACCTGAGTCGAGTATCCAATGTCTAAGTGAAAAAGATTATGTATCAAAGGCAATAAGATTACCAATCTAAGCAATAGAAACAACTTGTGTGGTAGTTTGCATTTGGGCATTCGGCTTGACGTACTCATTATACTATTTAAATGAAAAGTAACTTGATCACTTGTGTTATTAGCCTCAATTTGAGCAACATTGATGATTTTGGTTACGGTTGATTAGCTTTGGTGCGACATTGTACTTCAACATGGATAAAACGATTGCAATAAGTGCAGCGAGTTTAAGCCCAATTATGTCCATGTCCTTCTCCTCTACCACCTCGTTGATAAGAATTAGAGATGCATGTAGTAGATTCAACTAACACATTGAGAGAAGCAGCGTTGGAGTGGGAGTTGAAATGGCCGAAAATTGTTGTAATTGTTCACAAACAATGTCATATGAAGAAATAGTAGCACTAGAGAAAATTTGGTAACAAACTGAGTTAAGATCTGGAAACATCCGGTGAAACACCCGTAAGGACCAAAATGTTAAAGAATTTTCCACATTGTTCATCATGTGTTTCAGCACTATTAGTAAAAGGAATAAGTGCATCCAAGTCAACAATCAAACTATCAAGCTTACTTATATAGCTTTGCATATCCATTTCTTGTTTTTTCATGGAAATAACATTAGTGACTACAGTGTATAAACGATTAACATCATTGAAATATGTCTTATTCTCCTTTGCCCACACATTGAAGCATGTTTAAAACGAGCAAAATTGAGATTGACGTTTGACATCGATTGAAAACCAAAGAACATTGCATAGAGAGACATCGATCTGTTTCCAATTGTCTTGATCCTTGAAAGCGACATCCTTGGATTGTTTGAGCAAATGATCCTTATGATATTGTCCTTTAAACCAAAGTATAACTATAGCTATCCATCTTGCGTAATTGGCAGCACCTACCAATTTAGATTGGTGACTTCTAGACTAAGATTGACCCTCGTCACCCATCTCCGGTGGATGAAGAAAAAAAGCTAGGAAAGGTGATTGTTAAGGGCTTTTAAATTGACAACATTGAATAATAGAACTTAGGCTAAATTATATCTGTGGTCCCTTAACTTAATTTCAGGTAACGTTTTAGTCCTTTATCTTTTTTTTTTCCGAGTTGGTCCTTTATTTTAATTTTAAGTGACAATTTGATATTTTATGTTTTAAAATTTCAACAATATTATCTTTTTTTGTACAAAAATTCAAAAAAATCATCAAAATTTTCAACCAAAACCCATTAAATTAATAACCATCTTCAATATAATGCAAATTTTATCAAATCCATAACTTAAATATTCAAATACACTCATATTTTCATCTCCAACAACATCAAATAAAAAATGAAAATATGAGTTTATTTCAAGATTTCATATATGAATTTGATTAAATTTGTATTTTATTGAAGATGATAATGAATTTTATGAGTTTTGGTTGGAAAATTTAATGATTTTTTTGAATTTTTGTAAAAAAAAGGACAACATTGTTGATATTTTAAAACATAAAATATCAAATTGTCACTTAAAATTAAAATAAAGGACCAAATCGCACTACTAGAAAAATCTAATTTACCGACGGACTTTAGAGACGAAATTTTGTCCATCACGAATGAAGACGAAATTGGAGACAGAAAACAATTTGTTGAGACGGATGTAAAATGTTTTATGTTTGAGAAGGCATGTGAAATATCTTTATTTTCTCCATCCCGTGTTTGCTTGTTTGGAGTTTATTGAGATGTTTGAAGAAAAGAGGGTTTCCGAAGGTATTTTACAACTAATTAGGACTAAAAAGAGTATTATGTTATGCGGTATTATAGTCCGACTCTATGGGTCACCTGTGATAATTATTTTTGGCCTGACAGTTGGGTTTTACTTTTGAATTAGGTATCTAAACATCAGTAGGATTTCTTGTGTTCTTTCTTCAATTTAAATTTGCGGGTAAGTTGGTGTCTTTTTTTAATTACTGGGTTAAACACTTAAACTTAATGGAGTCTCGTTGGTGTTGATATGCAATGCATTCAAAATATATATGAAATATCATTATCCATATTGTTCAAAACATAATGCCTCTTGAGTACAATTGTTGAGAACAAACAAAACATCTAGTATAAATTTTGGGTGGGTTGTGAGTTTAATTGCTGATTTAAATAAATAAAAAATTATGAGGGATTATGACAAATGCTTCTAGAATATTAAGTTAAATATCTTATGATATATCTTCACGTTGTCTTTAATTATATCTTTCATGATTAGCTTCTTATTTTAAGTATCTCTTAAGACTACTTTTATATTACTTAGTTATTATCATAGTTTGATTTTATATTTAATTAAGATTAGGAGTCAGGTATTTGTAATTTCCTATTAATAGGGAATAGTGCTTCATCTTTTGTATCAAATTAATTATCAATCATCATCAGGTTGTCTTTAGTATATCTTGCGTAGCTCCTTTCCTGGCTTGTCCCTAAACATTTTATCATACTAGATATTGTATTGGTTGTTTAATTTTGAATGAAGTACAGTAGTTTTATTTTGTAAAAAAGGAGAGTTAGTTATCAGTCTTATCAAACCGTTATCGTATTCTAAGTCATGTTACATTTCTTCTTGCTCTACGCTTTTTTATTTGCATTATTTTGCAAAGTTATTTTTTAAGAATGATAATTAAGGCGTGTGTAAAATAGAGTATTAATTAAAATCAACAACATATTTGAATATGTTTTACATTTGTTTGTTCTATATATATCCTCATTAATCATATAACTATCTGTTTATTTGTTGTAATTCTTTGATTTTTTTTAATTAGTTAAATAGTTTTTTTGTATAGGCTTATCATAATTTATATTATTTACTTTTTTTTTATAGTGGAGACAATCTTAGAGTTAGGTTAATACATTTTGTACTATTTGTTGGCCATGTAGTACAAACTCGTACGATAATTTATTATTGTACCAACTAAACTAACCTTAGGACTTTAACCCTTTAAGATTCCTAAATCGTTACAAGGAACCTTCATATAAATTTATTAACTATGGTAATTGACATTCTACTTATTTATCAATTAGAGAAATGGAAATTCCCGAACATCGCAAGTGGATGGTTAATAGGATGGGACCTAATCAAAGAAGAGTAACAGATGAGTATATGGCTGGTGTTTTCGAGTTCGTGCAATTTGCTTGTGCCCAAGAAAAATTCAAAAAAGAAGGAAAGTTGAGATGCCCATGTAAAATATGTAAGTGTAAGACACATCAGTTAGTTGGCGATGTCATGGGACACCTTTGTATGAAGGGATTTATCGATGGTTACTATTATTGGACTAACCATGGTGAAAAAAGGCCTCCAATTCCGCCAATAGTTTCAAGCAACTATTACACATGTAGTGGGCTTCGGGAAGACTTCAATGACTTTGAGAAAATGGTAATGGATGCAGCTGGACCATCTCTTGGTACATATATTGAGCAACAAACAGATGACTGTGGAGACCAAATTAGGGAAGATCCTAACCTAGAAGCCAAAATATTTTTTGATATGTTGAAAGCTGCGCAAGCTCCCTTGTATAATGGTTGTGAAAATTATTCTGAACTTTCTGCTGCAATACAAGCTTTAAGTATCAAGTCAGACTTCAACAATCAAAGTATTCATAAAACCATCGTCTACAGTTTGTGATGTATCATCAGAAAAAGTTGCTGCTATGGAAGCTAAGATTGAAGCTTTAACGATTGAACTTGAACAAAAGAATCTTGAACAAGAAATTATTAAAAAAAAGATGGCGCATTGGGAGCGGATGTTTGAGACTATTATGCCTCACTATAATCAAAATTCTACACTTCAACCGAAAGGAGAAGGTGATAATGGAAATGAAGAGATGGGTGATGATATGGATGATAACCTTATGCACTGATTACTTCCATTTAGATATTTTGTTAAATCAAATATTATTTGTTATGTTTTGAACAAATTGAAAGATTGATTGCATATGGTGTATTGTTAATGTTTTTTGTCTCAAAGAGTTATATGAACTTTTATGACATTGTTGTTATATTGGTGTTGATCTAAATATAATTTTTGTGAGAATCTAGTGTCATATATAATATATATATATATGGAATTTAATATTTAAAAATTGATACTTAAATATTCAAATAAAAAATAATTATAGACTTTTGGGAGATTAATAAATAAAAAATTGGAATATATTAGAGACGGAATATACATTTGTCTCAATAGAGACGAAATGTGATAAGCTAGAGACAGACTAAATTAAATCCTATTGGAGACGGTAATGATATGTCCGTCTCTGATAGAGACGGATATACTTCGTCTATGATTAGAGACCGATGATAAACATCCGTCTCTAACATCTTAGAGACGTGAAAACTAACCACGGAAACATATCCGTCTCTATACTGTTTAGCGACGGAATTTGTTAAATTTAGAGACAGATTATATCCGTCTCTATTTTTGTTTTTTCTAGTAGTGTTGAGAAAAAAAAAAGATAAAGGACTAAAACGTTACCTAAAATTAAGTTAAGGGACTACAGATGTAATTTAGCCTAAAAATTATGTACTCCAAAGGTATGAATTTAGTTATGATCTACAATCATTGACACACGTTGAAAAAAAAATATAAAGAGAAGAAAAAGAAATGAAAATTGTTAGATGCACCCCCAACAACTAAATTGGGTATTTTTTGAATTTATACGCATATTCCTTTAATCTAAAAGTTTTTTAATCTACCATAAAATTCATCTAAAGTATTTATAGTTAAAATGAAATGGCATAGTCCGATTTGCATTAATAGTAAAAAACACTTTAAAGTTACTTTTATAATTTTCCTAAAAAGCGGCCATTTCAAAAATATATTTCTATCATATAAATTTTAATGATTATGGTAAGGATTTTAATTTTTAAAAAAATAACATCATAAAGAAAATGTTTCTATGCAACCATCATGGTATAGCATAAGTGGTAGACGTTTGAATCCTAAATAATTTGGCCAATAGTTTGATATTTGGTTGGTGTGTAGCAAGTAACCTCTTCAGATCGTAACAACTTTTGCACGATTTTCAAATTTGAGAGTTCAAGAAGAAATAAGCTCGTACTAGTGAAATAGTTAAATTTTGATATGAGAATGATGCAACTTAGAAACTTGCGCATAGCTATCAAGAATGAAAGGTTAATTAATGTAGGAACTCTCTCTTTTTCTCCCTTTCTCTCTCTCCCCTTACCCCTCCTTTGAATCCATTTGGATTACATAAATGCATGCAAAAAAATCTCATTTACAGCTCTAGATCAACATAGAAGATCACCCCATATATTACTATTCAAATCATCTAACATCCTATTATCTTCGTCTATTAGGAAAAAATTGGACATTTATTGACACAAAAAACTACTATCTTTATCTCTTATTATAAGTTCATTTGTTATTTTCACATATATCAAGAAAAATGTGTAGTGTATTAGTCTCTTAATACCCTTTGTAAATAGATGTATTCAACCTTAACTTATTTTATTCTAAACATAAAATTAATATACTATAATAAAAAATAAAAAAATAAAAAAACTAACCACAATTTAGTCTGTAAGACACTGTAACATTGGTCTCTAAATTAACAAAAAAATAATCAAAATTAGTCCTCTAACTATTAAAAATTTGATCAATTTAGTTCAAGTTGATATTTTAGTTGAGATGTGACTCAATCTTAATACCACTAAGGTTCCTCATATGACCAATGAATAAAATAAAATGAAATGAACATAAAAAAATTAATCAATATTATTATGTCTTCATGTTTTTTCTCTAATCCCGGCTTGGACATTTGGTGAAAAATTTCTTCCGGAAAATTATTATTATTATAGGCTCTTTTGTTTCTATAAGATAGAGGAGTGATAGTAATGTATTTTTTTTTTATAGGTCTAATAATATATTTTTTAATTTATATTATCTACTTGTTTGAAATTTAAATGAGTTTCACTAAATAATATAACCCTGCATAATTTAGTTTGAATCATTTGAATTTTTGAATGATTAAAGAGTATGTATTTAAAATAATGTGTTATATAATATGATGGAAAGACAATTCTTACTTATAATATAAATTTAATTTTTTTGTATTGTCGATAAAAAAAAAAACAAAACTTAACGTAGTCAACAACAAACAAAAACTATAACAAATTCAATATATTTTAGAATAATAGATTTTCTATATATTATATTTTATTTTCTCTCACATATAGAATTAAAATAAAAATAAGAAAATAATAAACAGAAGAGTTCTTTGTGATCTCCAATCAATTATGTGCTTCAATATAATTACCGGGGGTAAGGGGCTATTAGCTTGTTTCCAATATTCAACAACTTGATCAAATTAAGATTTGACAATTTCAAGATCTTCCTATCAAATGGTTTGTTCTCCACTATCATAATAGGTGAATAAATACCTTCACTTAAAATCGTAATTGAGAGTTTCATGGCTCATACAACTAAATAATTGATATCATGATCAATTAGTATGTGAGTTTAAAAATAATTATAATTAAAATTAAATATTACTTATGATCTAATAATTCTGATGAACAGTTGACTACGTTAGGTGAGAGAAATTACATTTTCCAATTACCAAAAAAAGACGAAGTATTTTTGTTAAGAAATTATTAAAATAATTATAATTTTAAAAATCGTCTTATACTAAAAATAACGAAATCTCGAAAATAAGCTTTATTAGAAGAGACAGAGACAGTTAAGTAAAAATCATTTGAGACCTTGGCCCACATTACCTACAACATAGTACATAGTGTAGAACTAGGACCACCGATAAACCTTTTGTAGGGTTGTGATTGAGCAACCTTTTTGTTAATCACATGTTGTTTGTATACATTTTTGGCTTCATAAGAAGTTAGATATTAGATATTAACGATAACAACAGCTTCCTTGCACAATTTGGCTTCCTATAGAAAAACATCACATGATGCAAATTATGACAAGAAATTGGTGGAGCCCTCCTCATCCTGCGGCAACTTTCGTGCCACTATTTTAAAATCTCACGAGATACTAATGGACAGTGTCTCTTTGTAATCATTTGAATCTTGATTAATGTCAAGCATTCGGTGTTCATTAAGGATAGTGTTGAATTTGGCTCGTATTCGGTCTGTATTGTTGTAATATTGAACTGCGGATATTATAAATATTATTTGCAATACCGAAATTTTAATTTATTTATTTAATAATACCAACTTACATTTGCTATGTGGTTATAGATATATGTACCATTAGATAAACGTCTTGTATACTTACTTGTGATTTCTCTTTTTACTCTTTTAAAGATCATGTTGTTCTATCATATAATATTAGTTTAACGGGGTAAATGAGTTTAGTTATTTAGATTAGTTCACTAAATATTTTATGAAACTTATTTATAGATCTAATTAAAGATTATTGGTGTGGTTTTTGATTTTTTGTTTTGAAATTTTAAAAAACTAAAACTCGTATCAGTTTTAAGTTTTAAATTTAGTTTTGAGATTTAATATATGAATTTTAATTTTTAATTGAGTTTTTTATTTTTATTTTATTTGAGTTGAATCACTTGTTTTGTCCTGTCTCATCTCAACATGAATTTATTTTAAGTTATAAATTTGATGAGAATATAGATTTTGTTAAAGATAATTACGAAGGATTTGTTTGATTGTGTTTTACTTGAAAATTATTTTACAAACAAATTTTAAAAAATTGTTTTTAAAAAGAAAAATTATAAAAAATATGTTTGACAACTCCAATTTTTAAAACAGTTTTTTACTAGAGAGTTAAAAAACTGAAAAATGAAAAGTAAAACATCATTTATTTGTTTTATTTTTTTAGTTTTAAAAAGTATAATATTAAAAATGATTTTACAAAATAATTTTTAAATACAAGTAATTCAAACAAGTTTTTTTAATTTTTAAAATATTAAAAT
>JBBPBS010001171.1:6084336-6135284 GCA_037974835.1 Cicer judaicum | reverse complement strand
ACATTAACTTAAGAAATCACATGAAATTTTACCTATGTTACATATGTTTACGCAATAAAATGCATATGAATTTATATTTATCTACCTCATCAAATAATAACATTTAAATATAAAATAAAATATAAATGACAAAATATTTATTATTTTAAACGTCAAAAAATTAAATATTAAAGAATAAAATTATTATCATAAATATGATAAAACATCAGGGTCAAAATAAATAAATAAATAAATAATAGTTGAGACCAAAATTATATTAAGTATATTCAGATAAAAAAATCAAATTTTAAAAAATAAAGTTATTTTCGTAAATAAGAGAATAAAAATACAACTAATTAAAATATTAAATTAGAAAACAAAATTACAAAAGTAGATAACTTTTAGTCGTTGGCGTTTTAGCCCTGAACACTAACTAGTATTTGTTTTTGGTGTTTTATACTTTTAATTTTGGCAAAATTTGTCTTTCTAACATATTCCTTTGAAGTACGGAATTATCTCCAACCATTTACGTACTACTACAGTACGGAAGTCTTTGTAATTAGACTCCAATGCTTTTGAAACATTAAAGATGTGATGGATTATGGATATATACGAAGGCCAACTATATACAAGGACATCCACTAAGTACAATTAGAAGAAAATTTCAAAAGTGAATACATAAATGGTTTTCAAAATTGAAAGAAATTGATGATTGCCTTATTTCCATTGTAACAACCTGTTAGGTAGCCTCACTCCCCAAATAGAACCCACCAATTTTATTAATAATAATATTATTATTATTATTATTATTATTATTATTATTGAAATAAAAAGAAAAGAAAAAAAAAGGTTTTAGTGGGCTTGATCCACTTGAAGGTAATAAAAGGGATTTAATCCCTAAGAACTAAAACACACATAAAGACAGAACAACAGAAAGATAACGGAAGAAGAACGGTTACCAGAGAAGAAAAATAAGAGTTTGGTTCCAGTGGTGGTAACAGGTGTGTAGCAAACTTGCTCCATTTGATCTACAAATTTAGTATGTTATTCCTACCACTGAGTTTGTTACTTTAATATATAATTTGACTAGTTTTATCTTCTCTGAGAGTTACTTTGGCATACCCACTTTAGTGGAAGGTTGTTATAAGGTTGTTATTGTTGATTGATATTCCCTAATGTTATTAGGAAGACTCTTGGTGTACCCATTAATTATTATAGTGGAAGTTTTTACTGGACTAGGTCCCGTGGTTTTTATTCTCTCAATTTGAGGGAAGTTTTCCACGTTAAAATTGTGTTTGTGTCATATTTAATTTTATGTCAATTATTATTGCTCTTGAAATTGTATTTTCTGTTTGACCATTTATCTGCACAGGTGGGGGAAAAATATTCCGCATTATTGAGATAGTTATCACTAATTATCTCTGGTTTTTTTCAACAAAGTGGTATCTAGAGCTCGGTTATTTGATTTGTGCATTTAATGGAGGACGAAAATAAAGGTCCCAATATGATTAAACTCAACTCTTCTAATTACACACTTTGGAAGACTCTCATGGAAGACATGTTATACAGTAAAGATTTGTATGATCCTATTGAGGGTAACACTGCTAAACCCGCAGATAAATCTGACGCTGACTGGAAGAAGATGAATAGAAAGGCAGTGGCGTTAATTAGGCAGTGGTTGGACCTGAGTGTATATCCACATGTTGAAACTGAAATAGATGCTAACAAGATGTGGGAAAAATGAAAAGAGTTGTATGAACGAAAGAATGTGCAAAATAAAGCATTCTTAATTCGGAAGCTGGTAAATATGAAATATAAAGATGGGGATTCAATGGCAGAGCATATGAGTATTTTTCAGAATACAGTAAATCAGTTGACAACCGCAGAAATTAAATTAGATGATGAGTTGCAAGCGCTGTTATTGTTGAGTTCCTTGCCTGATAATTGGGAAATCCTTGTTGTAACGTTGACCAATTCAGCTCCAAGTGGAAAGTTGAAAATGTCAACAGTTAAAGAGAGCATGTTGAATGAAGAAGCTCGAAGAAAGGAACGTGGTTTGGTTGGTTCTTCCTCAAAGTCAGAAGCACTAGTTACAGAGTCACGGGGAAGAAGTCAATCTAGAAACTTCCACAGACGCGGCAACTCTGAAAGTCGTACCAAGTCAAGAAGCAAGTCAAAAACTAGAAAAGAAGTTATATGTTATCATTGTGGCAAAGCGGGTCACATAAAAAGAAATTGCAGGTTCCTTAAGAGAGATTAATCAAGGGAAAGAGATGAAGACAAAGAGAAGAAAAATGATAAAGATACAACAGCAGTTGTATCAGTTAATAATGTCTACATTGTTTGTGATGATAATTCCATAAACCTTGCATGTCAGGATTCAACTTGGATTATTGATTCGGGTGCCTCATATCATGTTACTCCTAGGCGTGATTTCTTCTCATCTTACAGTGTTGGTGATTTTGGCATGGTAAAAATGGGAGATGAAGGAGTATGTAAAATTATCGGTGTGGGACATGTTTGGGTTGAAACTGGGATTGGTTGCAAGCTTGAATTGAAGAATGTTAGACATGTTCCTGATATTCGTCTCAATTTGATTTCGGTGAAAGCATTGGATATTGATGGTTATCACACTTACTTTAGTGGTGGTGGTATATGTAAAATCACCAAAGGGTCCCTAGTGGTTGCAAAGGAGCAAAGTTTTACTTCTCTATATAGGATGCCTACGAAGCTATGCAAGGAAGAAGTGAATGCAATTGAAGATGCATCTTCTGATTTATGGCATATGCGGCTTAGTCACTTGAGTGAGAAAAGACTCAACATACTTGCGAAGAAAAATTTTCTTCCTGTGAAAGGTACGTCTCTAAAAACTTGCACTCATTATTTTGCTGGAAAACAACATAGAGTATCTTTTCATAATAATGGTCCTCATATGAAGCAAAATATTCTTGATTTAGTTCATACTGATGTTTGTATGATGGATAGTAAATCTCTTGGTGGTGCATCATATTTTGTTACTTTTATTGACGACCACTCTAGAAAAGTGTGGGCTTTTCCTTTGAAATCTAAAGACCAAGTATTTGGAGTCTTCAAGCACTTTCATGCAAGTGTTGAAAGAGAAAAGGGAAGAAAATTAAAATGTGTTCGATCTGATAATGGTGGTGAATACAGAGGTCTGTTTGAAGAGTATTGTAGAGAACATGGAATCAGGTTTGAGAAAACAGTTCCAAAGACACCTCAACATAATGGTGTTGCGGAGAGAATGAATCGTACGATTAATGACAGAATCAGATGTATGCTCTCTCATGCAAAATTATTGAAATCCTTTTGGGGTGAAGCAATGAAAACTGCAGTGGATTTGATCAATCTTTCTCCTTCTATTCCACTTGATGGTGATGTTCCAAATAGAGTGTGGACAAGGAAAGATATCTCTTATCGTCATTTGAGAGTTTTTGGCTGTAGATGTTTTGTTCACGTTCCAAAAGACGAGAGGTCTAAGCTTGATAGTAAATCCAAACAGTGTATATTCGTCGGTTATGGTGATGAAGAATTTGGTTATAGATTGTGGGATCCGGTTGACAAGAAAATTATTAGAAGCCGAGATGTGATATTTCTTGAAGACCAAACTGTTGAAGATTTTGATAAAGCTGAAAAACAGAAACCAAATCTCAGAAGTTACATTGATGTTGTGCCTAAGCCTCCTACGGAAAATCTTTTTGATGGGGGAGATATACAGGTAGATGATGAGAATGTAACTAATGATCATGTGCCTCACCATGACGAACAGGTTCCAATTGAGCCACCAGTCGAGTTTGATTTGAGAAGATCTACTAGAGAACGTCAACCTTCTCAAAGATATCCTCCACACGAGTATGTGATGATCACTGATAGTGGAGAGCCAGAGTACTATCAAGAAGCTATTACAAATGTTGATAAAGAAAAGTGGTTGAAGGCCATGCAAGAAGATATGAATTCCTTGCATGAGAATCACACATTTGATTTGGTAAAATTGCCTAATGGTAGAAAAACACTCAAGAACAAATGGGTATACAAGATAAAGACAGAAGAGAATAATTCTCAACCAAGATACAAAGCAAGATTGGTTGTGAAAGGTTTTAATCACAGAAAAGGTATTGACTTTGATGAAATTTTTTCACCAGTGGTGAAGATGTCCTCTATCCGAGTTGTGCTTGGGTTAGCAGCTAGTTTTAACCTAGAAGTTGAACAACTTGATGTGAAAACTGCATTCCTTCATGGTGATTTAGAGGAAGAGATCTATATGGAGCAACCAGAGGGTTTCGAAGTCAAAGGTAAAGAGCAACTTGTGTGTAAATTGAAGAAAAGCTTGTATGGGCTCAAACAAGCACCTCGACAATGGTACAAGAAATTTGATTCTTTCATGGAGAAACATGGGTATGGAAAAACTACTTCTGACCATTGTGTGTTTATCAAGAAATTCTCTGATGGTGATTATATTATTCTCTTGTTATATGTGGATGACATGTTGATTGTTGGTCATGATACTAAGAAGATTCAATCTTTAAAGAAAGATTTGAACAAGTCTTTTGCAATGAAAGACTTGGGTCCTGCAAAGCAAATTCTGGGCATGAGAATTACTCATGACAAGAAGAATAATAAATTATGGTTATCTCAACACAACTATATTGAGAAGGTGTTAGAGAGGTTTAACATGAGCAATTGCAAACCTGTTAGTACTCCACTTGCTACTCATTTTAAATTGAATTCTGATCAATGTCCTACAAGTGAGAAAGATAAAGAAGAGATGAAGAAGGTTCCTTATGCATCCGCAGTTGGTAGTTTGATGTATGCTATGGTATGCACAAGGCCAGATATTGCTCATGCAGTTGGAGTTGTTAGTCGGTTTCTCTCTAATCTTGGTAAAGATCATTGGCAAGAAGTGAAGTGGATTCTCAGATACCTTAGAGGCACTTCCAAAGTGTGTTTATGCTATGGAGGTGGTGAACCTGTGTTGGATGGCTACACAGATGCAGATATGGCAGGTGATCTTGATTCTAGAAAATCTACTTCTGGTTATATGATGACTTTTGCAAGGGGAGCTGTGTCTTGGCAATCAAGACTACAAAAGTGTGTTGCTTTATCTACTACTGAAGCTAAGTACATTGCAGCAACTGAAGCTTCCAAAGAACTCTTGTGGATGAAGAAATTCCTACATGAGTTAGGCCTCAAGCAAGACAAGTTTGTGTTATTCTGTGACAGTCAGAGTGCGATTCATCTCAGCAAGAATTTGACTTTTCATGCAAAGTCGAAGCATATTGAAGTGCGGTATCATTGGATACGAGATGCACTAGAAATGAAGTCATTTTTAATTGAGAAGATTCATACTGATGAGAATGGTTCAGATATGATGACAAAGACCTTGCCTGTGTCGAAGATGATATGTTGTAGAAAGAAAGCGGGCATGGTTGAGCAGTACCTTCCCACTTGAGTCGTGAGGGGGAGATTTGTTGGGTGGGCTCACTCCCCAAGTGGAACCCACCAATTTTATTAATAGTATTATTATTATTGAAATAAAAAGAAAAGAAAAAAAAAAGGTTTTAGTGGGTTTGGTCCACTTGAAGGTAATAAAAGGGATTTAATCCCTAAGAACCAAAACACACATAAAGACAAAACAACAGAAAGACAACGGAAGAAGAACGGTTGCCAGAGAAGAAAAATAAGAGTTTGGTTCCAGTGGTGGTAACAGGTGTGTAGCAAACTTGCTCCGTTTGATCTACAAATTTAGTATGTTATTTCTACCACTGAGTTTGTTACTTTAATATATAATTTGACTAGTTTTATCTTCTCTGAGAGTTACTTTGGCATACCCACTTTAGTGGAAGGTTGTTATAAGGTTGTTATTGTTGATTGATATTCCCTATTGTTATTAGGAAGACTCTTGGTGTACCCATTAATTATTATAGTGGAAGTTTTTACTAGACTAGGTCCCGTGGTTTTTATTCTCTCAATTTGAGGGAAGTTTTCCACGTTAAAATTGTGTTTGTGTCATATTTAATTTTCTGCCAATTATTATTGCTCTTGGAATTGTATTTTCTGTTTGGCCATTTATCTGCACAGGTGGGGGAAAAATATTCCGCATTATTGAGATAGTTATCGCTAATTATCTCTGGTTTTTCCCAACACACCCCAACCATTATTTGTAATGTATATAGCTCACCAAATTAAGAGGCAAACTAAAAAATATGTTGGATTTAGTTTATTTTTAATAATATCATCTCATCATTTAAAGTTTTTTCATTGGCTTTTCCTGTAGAATTTGCAAATCTTCCTTAATAGATAATTCTAATGTTGATTCCAATTATTATTCTCCGTTTAGTAATACTTGTCTAAGTGGTAATCAAGCTTAGGTGGCATATCAACTGTCTCGTATATTTATTGGTATTTGTTAATTATTAAAAAATAATTAGTCAACATTGCTAATTAATATATTTAAGGTCACATCAACGTTTGTTAGACACCTAAGCATTTTTTTAATGCAATTAACAATAGAGATATATTATGCGAAAAATGGTATTTTACAGTGCTTTTTTTAAGCCATTTACAACGTTTTTTCAAAAAATTAAGCGTTGTAGTATCCAGTGCTGTAAAAAGATACAACAACGCTCTTTAAAATAAAAAAAAACGCTATAAATCTCTTCTAAAAACGCGCTGCTTGTTGTATTAATTTTACAGCGTTTTTTATAAAAAAACGATGTAATAGGTGCATTCCTTTATTTCAATTAGATCTCTTTTTGGGATTATATCAACAATCTCCTTCATAAATTGCAATATACAGTATCCACAGTCCATGTTGTTAGTTTGACGAGAGCACTATAAAATAAAACATATAAGTTAATAAATATTTGTGCATTGATTGTTAATGAAATTTTAAAGGCATATATGTCAAACCTTTATTGGAATCCATGTGATTTATTTGATTTTTGCTTCGACACTGTAGCACCCATTTGAGCTCAAAAAACTTGTAAAGCACTATCATATAAATGTGATTATTAGCATTAACAAACACATTATATATATATATATATATATATATATATATATATATGTAAGAAATAAATGAATACAATACCTGAAGAGTGCGAAGAAATATGTAGGGTTCATAGGGTTACGGTATCGTTTAAGAAGGAACGGCGAGAATGCGCAGAAATACGAACGGTTTGTAGGACAGAGTAGGGTTTGCAATGAGAAGAGTACGTAATAATGTTCGTAGGGACAATAGGGTTCACAATGAGAAGGAGAATGACACTGAAGCGTAGTGAAGTTTATGTAATAAATAGGAAACTAAAGCGATTTACTGTTATATATAAAATCCTATTACAGCGCTTTTTTAAAGAGCGCTGTAAAATACATCCTTATTTTATTTTTTAAAAGCCTATTACAGGGCTTTTTTAAAGAGTACCGTAAAAGACCTCCTTATTTTATTTTTTAAAAGCCTATTACAACACTTTTTTAAATAGGGCTTCAAAATACCTTCTTATTTTATTTTTTAAAAGTCTATTACAACGCTTTTTTAAATAGCGCTGTAAAAGACTTCCTTATTTTATTTTTTAAAAGCTTATTATAGCACTTTTTTAAAGAGCGCTGTAAAAGACCTCCTTATTTTATTTTTTAAAAGTCTAGGGCTTCAAAATACCTCCTTATTTTATTTTTTAAAAGTCTATTACAACGCTTTTTTAAATAGCGTTGTAAAAGACTTCCTTATTTTATTTTTTAAAAGCCTATTATAGCACTTTTTTAAAGAGCGCTGTAAAAGACCTCCTTATTTTATTTTTTAAAAGTCTATTACAGCGTTTTTTTAAAGAGCGTTGTAAAAGACCTCCTTATTTTATTTTTTAAAAGTGTATTACAGCATTTTTTTAAATAGCGCTGTAAAAGACCTCCTTATTTTACTTTTAAAAGCCTATTACAACGCTTTTTTAAAGAGCGCCGTAAAAGACCTCCTTATTTTATTTTTTAAAAGCCTATTACAGCGCTTTTTTACAGGCCTTTTAAAGCGCTTGTCCAAAAGCGCTGTAAAAGACCTTATTTTTTAAAAAAAACTTTTTACAGGGCTTTTTCAAAAAGCGCTCTAATAGGTCCTTTAATTATGTGAAAGCGCAAGTCTTTTACAACGTTTTTTTTTACAGCACTTGTCAAAAAAAACGTTGTTGTATCCTTCGTTATTTTTAAAATTTCATACAACAACACTTGTATTTAATAAGCGCTATAAAAGACGCACTATAAAATATTATTTTTGGTGAAATGACAAAAGAATTATGCTTTTAAATAAATTTTGCAGAAAGAAAATAAATAAAAAACATGGACGAATTAAAACAAAAACTTTATATTTTATGGAGATTAAAGGTATAATTAAATCTACAAACAATCACGCATGTTATCTGAAATTAAACAATCAACATGGTGTAGGCGTGGATATTATTTGAAATTAAACAATCATGGTGTAGGCGTGGAACGTTTGAATACAATATCCACCTATCACATTCACATATATGGTTGCTGCTTCAACACCAAGCACTACTAAGGTACATAAGTATATTCCCTAATAACGATAGGGACAGAGGAAAGTTCAAGGAAACCTCGTAAGTCACTAATCCTCAATCCTACTTGGGTTTTATTTTCATGAAGATTTAGACTAACAACAAATAATAACTAATAACTACATTTTTATGTGTGATATGAAATATGTTTATCTATTACGTAAAGATAAGATGCAGATGAGCAATAAACATCAATCAATAATTATATTTTTATGTTCTATGAATTGTGACGGGTCTTGCTCAAAATATTGGAGAGAACGATAAGTATTATTAAACTATTATAAGTAAAAAGCATATAGTTTTTTTTAGAACTTCACATTATTTATGCATAATTGATGACTTGGGAAAGTTAGAGCTTCAATTCACGCAAATTTTTAGAATTTTACACAATTCAATCAAATAAAAGGTTTTCGTTTTACAATTTTCATCTTTAAAGATGCATCAATTTTTTTATGTTTAAAAATCGTATAATTCCTAAAACAATACCCAAATTACTTACACAACACATTTAGACAAATTGTTCACAATTATCAAGGTTATAACTTACATTCACAAAGTAAAACAGTTCACAATCTCACATTCACACTACACTAATCAGAAAAATAGTAAACAATTCACAATCACAAAGTCACAATTCACACCCTAAAGTACACAATCCTGATTCCCACAGTTAAAACGTTCATAATTCACAAAGTCACAAATACAAATCACACACTACTACTAGTTTACAATCTTAAACTAAGACATATCGCAATTAGCAAATAGTAGAAGAGGAAAATAGTTAGAACCAGAAAATCATAAGAAGCATATTGAGATAATATCAAGACCAAGACCAAGAGGCAACGTTGGCGGTTGACCGTTGTGACTGCAAAATAAGACGGAGAAGCGGAGAGAGATAAACAGTGTTGGTTGCAGAGGAGGGAGACTGCAAAATGGAGATGCAGAATAGAGACACGTCTCATGGAGACCGTAGAGAAGGGTTTGAGAGAAGGAGAGACGAACATCACGTGGAAGACATCGTGCAGAGGTCGATTGACGGCCGTAAACGAGAGGTTGAGAGGGGGAGACGGAAGGAACAAAGGTTATGCCAAATGAAATGAATTTCTCCAAAACCTAAAAATTTAAAGATATTTTAATAACTTATCACTTCAATATCTTATTATATATATATATTGGCCTTTGTCGAACTCCTAAAAAATCTGTCATTATGTATGAAAAATACTCATGTACATGAAAATGTAGATAAAGGGTAACAATTACATTTTTATATGTAACATGAAATATGTTCATGTGTTACATAAAAATATAAAATATAGATGAATAACAACAACAAAAAAAACAATCAAGGTACAAAGAAACTAAATATGATATCTCATCTAAAAAGATATTACAGGCACTACAATCAAACTAAAAGGAAGAAATAAAAGGAAGAAAACAAGTGTCAAAAAGAATAAAATTAAATTTTCAACATGAAAATCAAATTAAATGCACAAAAAATATTCAATCAATGCTATAATATGTAGTTAGATTTTATAAATATAAATATATTTAAGTTTATTTAAAACAAAATATGTTTAGGACATGATCTACCTATTGAAATTCTCTGTAGAGTTTTTTTTGGATTTTGTTTGTTGTTTATTATAAGGATATGAAATGTTTTTGAATTACAGTCCTTTAGGGGCGATAAAATAAAAGTATGAATAAAGTATTTCTTTTTTTCTTTTAAAAATATGGCTTTAAAATAAAAACACAAAATGATCTTATTATTGTATCTCTTTTTTTTCCAACAATTTTGGGTCATATGCTTTTCTCCTTTCGAATTTAGTAGCCCTTTTCCATTCTTCTAATTATTTTTTGACATATTTTTTCTTCTAATTTTATGTTCACGTGACAATTTAATTTTAATTAAAAGTCACACTGACATTGTAAGTCAGTTGCCAAGACAATTAATTGTGCCACCTTAGTGCAAATTTGAGAGAAAATTGATAGTAAATTATCAAATTAGAAATGAGAAAACTTATAGAACTAGAATCGTTCCAAAAAAAAAAAGAGATGGACAAAACCACTCGATCAAAATACTTGAGGGTCAAAAGTTGATTTAAACGTTCCTTCTATCTATGTATTTTATTACAACTCTAATAATTAATTCTCTAATCAACTGTTATTAAACAATAATGATGGCTAATATATATATATATATATATATATATATATATATATATTATTGAATATGATATGTGTACATGTGTGTGTTTATATATATATTTGGAAAAACAAGTTACTTGCATAATTGGCAAGCGTGACAAACAAAATATCATGTTTGGGATGAAGATATGATTGAAGGCAAAGGAGGAAGCTTCCTAGAAGCTTCATGTGTAGCTAGCTAATAGAAAACAAATGCATGTGCATGGAGGGCAATGCATGCAGGTGCAAAACATACATAGTGCTAGTTATTGGATTCAGATTTTCTGCTGTCGGAATTTTCAGTATTTATATATTGAAAACATGGTAACCGCTAGATTGAGAATCAACTATTTAAATTTACATTTAATATTTTTAGTTATATAATTAAAATTAATATATATATATATGTATGTTAAATCTTATATTACCGCATGAATTTGACACTTTCAACTAAATTTGTGGCTATTTAGGTGAATTTAAATCTTCTCAATTTAACTCTTCTTTAATTTTTTTTTTATTTTGTAAAATTTTATTTTTTGTTTTTAACTTTTTTGTCATATCGAAATTTATATCATATAGATCAATTTTGTAAAATTTTACATAAATATAAAATTATTTGATATATTATTAAGATTTATAAAAATTAATAATATTTAATAAAAATGTATATGATAATAATTTTAATGTATTTTAATAATATATTAAATTATTTTAAATTTATATAAAACTTTATTCATAATTTATATGATATAAATTTTTATTTTAAATTAAAAAATTAAAAACTAATAACTATATAAATTTTGAAAAATGGATTGGAAATGATGTAAATTTGTTATTAGTTATATTGAAGGGTGAGATGATGAAGGGAAAGAGAGAGAGAGAGAGAGAGAGAGTTACCAGAAAGGGATGGGACTGGAAACCAATCACAGTATTTTTGGAGGCAAGTGATTATTAATTTGATAAGGGAAGAGTGCGCAGTGTCATTATATGGTTATTTTTGAACATTTTGGTATTTGTGAATTTTCATTTCTCATTCATTGGCCTCTTTAATTAATTTACAACGACAAGGACAACAACAAAACAAAGGTGAATATGTTTGCTAGCTACTTTCAAGCACGTGATCTCCCATAGGTGAGATAAGTCTTACATGACATTAGAGTACTTGCGCATATGACAAAACTATTTATGAATATATTGTTATAATAGAGTCTCTATTATGAAATATTTTGTAATATTCTTTGATATGGAAATGGGCCCACAATTAATGGAAGTAAATATTCTAGTTTCTTACGATTACCTAAATATTTGGTGTTTTTGCATAGATGATCATAGTTACTATTCGATCTAGTTTGTAATTGTAAGTTGGTTTGTATTCCAACTTGTCAGAATTTAAGATGGAGTGATTAAGACAATTAGTTTTTTAATACATAGTGATTAAAATAATTATTATGTAAGATGATTTGATCCTTTCAGTTAACAACTTTAAGATATGTTTTGCAGATTTTTTTTATAAGAAAACAAAAATTCTAAAATTAAAAACTCTTAATCATTGTAATGTTTTTGAAATGAAATTGTACTAAAAAGACCTTAATTGTGATTAGAGATTTTTTTATTATAATAATCATTTTGAAACTTTGTTATTTTTAATAATTAAATTTATATTTAACTATTATTATTTTAACAAGAAAAATTTATATATAAAGTAGTAACAGGCAAAGTACATACCTCATAAAAAAGTTAAATTTACTTTTGAACTCTTTTGAAAATCTTTGGATGTCTCTATTCTACTCACTTCAATTAAATCAAGAACGTCAATTTAAATAATTATTAAAGTTAAATATGACAAACAACATTTAATCATCATAAGATAATACAAAGAAAATGATAATTGTTTAACTATCATAAAATAAAATAGAAAAAAAACGATAATTATTTAACTATCATAAAATAAAATAGAAGTAAAAATAATAAAATTTATTTAACCACCACATAGTATAAGCAAAAACAAAAATTAACTATCATGAGGTAGAAATATGTAAAGAATGAATCATGTTAAATACTACGAGAAAGAAGTAAACAATAAAGTCAATAATGACTAAACAACAAAGAATGTACCGCTAAATTTTGAGGTGCCAAAAAATTTCAACATATATGTATTTAATATTAAAATAAAAAGTATTTAGTGTACATCATATATGTGTATACACGTTACGAGATAAAGACATATAAATTAAATATGTTAACGCAACAAGTATAAAAAAATAGAAGTAAAATGAATATTAAATGAGTATATGAAAATTTGAGATGCATGTGTATCACATTTATATAAAAAATCATTTGAAAATAATCAAATTTGAAGAGCCTCATTTGAAAAAAATGGTGTATAGTTGAAAAATATCTAGGAACAAACCAAATAACAAATTTAAATTTAGAGTGAGCTAGAAATTTGAAAAATTATTTTATCTCATGAAAACAAATAAAGAAAAAGAAAGTAGAAGGAAAAAATAATTTGAATAATCAAAATCATCTCTATTAGTTGGGTTTCAAGACTATGATAATACATTGAGAAACATAATATAGTCCAACAAACAAAATAGGTATAAACCAAAAAAATAGAATTGTTTATAAATCTTAATTTATATACTAATTTTAAAATAGGTATGATTGGATTTATAACAACAAAAAAAGTGTGCACAAACCTTACTCTAAATTATATCTAACATGATATTGAGAGTTTACTAACCGATTGGTGTAAATGATGTATGATTCTTTTTTTTCTTATACAATGAATATATGATGGATGATTTGAACGTACGTGAAAGAAGCATCATTATTTTTTATTATGACCACATATTACTGCTTGTGGTCCCCTATATGATATTTCACTTGAGAGATGTAACTTGAACGGAACCGTGCCTACATTATCGAGACAGAGCAAGTGGAAATGATGATACTATGCAACAATAATAGAGGCTAAAATTTTCATATTTGTCTATTCATTTAATATATAGACAAAAATTAAATTAATAGATATAAAAATATATATATGGTGCTAGTTTCTCGACCACATTTATACGATCTATTATCACCCATGTATTATTAGCATGTCTGCGGAAATTCTATATCTTGTAGGAATTGCATTATTTGATTTTAATAAGTAATATCACTAGAGAATGTTTTAAAATACAATGATTGAATTGTGAGTTATGCGCTTATAGAGTTTTAGTTACACCTAAAAATTAAATTATATTTTATCAATAAAATAAAATAAAATAAAATAAAATAAAATAAAATTATTGCATTGCAACCAAAAATGAAATTTCCAATTTTGTAGCCAAATTTTAATTTTGCCTAACAGAAAAATAAATAAATTAATAAAACAATTAAAATGCAGAATGTAGGTAGGTATGCTTTTTTTGCCTACATTAATTAATTGAACACTGAAGTGTAGGACAGTACCTTACTTACGATATGTGTCTCTCACACGTTGTTGTGAAGTGAAGTAAAACTACGACTTGCTAAATTGGTTTCCTCGTCGAAAAACTTAACAATTTTCTAGTGCAAATTGGTGTTTTACAGTATATATATAGAGCAGATGAGAGTAGTAATTTTTTTTTTTTCTTTTTGGAAATTTCTTACCACTTTCTTCTTTAGGGTACTTTCCAGTACTGAGGTAGATGTTTTTATCTCAATTAATTGGAAATGATCCTCTAATTTTAGGGTGCAAATTGCACACTCATCAATTATTATGAGCGGATCAATTAATTGGAAATAGATTCTTTAACTTTATATATGATTAATTGACAACTATTCCTACATTTTTAATTGCCATAACTAAACATTTATAGGTAAATGACAATTTTGTTGTAGCGGTCGTTGTCATAATTTAGCATTTTTTTGTTTTTGTATTTTTTTTATAAACAATATTAGTGGTTAGCAATTAATTAGGGGAAGAGAAAATTGTTAGTATTAGAGGTCGAATAAGTGACCTCATACTTTAAAGTTTTTCAATTAATGTCACAGTCTTTATTACTGGATTACACATTTGAGGACAGTTGTTATTTCCATTTTACTGTAGTTTCTCTCGAATGTTTTGTTGTTTAGATTTGTTGTATGTTTTGTCATCTCATATGTGGTCTAGTCATTTTTCAGTTTGAATGATATCTGTGTATTGCTTTGTTCTGGTTGTCCCTTGTGATTGTTTTGTAATGAATTGCAGTGCTTCTTACACTCATTTTCTATATTTGTATTTGTTTGTTATACAAAAAATAAATAAAAATGATCTTCTCAAATTTAACTCATTGTTTTTTTTTTTTTAATATTTATTAAATTAATATCAATCCAATTACTATTTCACTAGCGAGAATAAAGATAATATATAGTGTAAAATTTTATTTTAAAAAACTAATATCGATCGATGTTCATATTTCAAATAATTTTTAAGTGTTGATTTGCTACAAACCATTTATATCATGCTCAAATGTTTCATCTATATCATAGCAATTTGTTCTCATTAAAAATTATTAATAATAATATGAGTATTTGTCACAAAAAAATATTCAAAATTTGAAGAAGATATTTTTGTATAGTTCTGACATTGACATTTATGACATTTACCATCTGTTTCTGGAATTCTTTTGTCTCAAAATATTTGTTATGTTTGACAATTTCATATAAATTAAAAAAATATGATAAATTAAAAAAAAGAATAGTAATTTTTTTAAATCATCTTTATTAATCATTGATATATTATAATTATTATAAATATAAAATAAAAACAATAAATTAAAAGAGATCTATACATAGTATTAATTAAGTCATACAATTAGAGAAAATTAGATTAGGATTTAAAAAATGAAAGAAACATAAAATGATAAATGTAACTATTATCAATTATTATTATTTTGTTGCCCCAACCAAACTAAATCATACTCTGATACTACTTGTTGGAGAATTCGAGAGAATCGGACATTTAGAATGGGCTAAATAAGAATTCATAAAAGACTTATTTGAATATCCAAATACACTATATATTATCGGTATAAATTAATTTTACATTGACAATTAATTAGAGCTATTAATTTTAATATGTTATTTTATTTATTTATTTTATCAATTTAAGAAACCTATGATGGTTGCACTTGTGATTGAATGTGTAAAATGGTTGTCCATTCATTAATCTCTAGCGAATAATATAATCGTACAACGATTTGTACTTAATTTGGTGCATTATTCAGAACCGTAATTAAAGTAGGTGGATTATATTCAAGCAAAATAAGAAGAAAAACAGAAAAAGTACGTCGTTATTGTGTTGTGTCAACCACTTATTATGAGTATTTTCTATTTTCTACTTTCTATATATCTCATAATTTTTGTGGTATTTCTTTTCGGTATTCTAAATAATTGGCTTCTCAACAGGACAAAATTTAGATAAACACTTATTGCGTCAACCACTTATTTTGATATTTGTAGTTATGCTATCGTACAAAAAACTGATTAGCTATTAGCTCATGGCTTTCAACTTTTCTTCTACTACTTGTAAAACACACACTTCTTGGTCAAATAACATTGCAATTTTCATAAAAACTTATACTATTTCATGAGACCTTGATCAATAATTTGATCACATAATTATAATTATCTAATATATATGTACCATGTTTGTTCAATTGTCATTGCCATGAGTTGTCATATACTAGTTCTCAATATTAGAAACTGGACAAAACAAAATTTCCAATGGATTTATTTATTGATCTTATTTGAAAACAAAATCAACAAGTGGTTACCGACTCAATCACTTGATAAGTTCAAAAACATATTATCCTTGCAGATGGACTATGAGGGTGTTCCAGAGATACAGTCGCAGAAGGCTCTAAACTTTTTATTAATTAAATATATATAGAGGGTAAACATTTGTCGACTTCAATAAATTACTTTCTTTTTTTATAATTTAATATCAACAATGAATTTTATTAATTCAACTATCAAATCAAAAAAAATTAATAAATAAGTTAACTTTATAAATTTTTATAAAATTTTAAAATTATTTGATAAATCATTAAATAAATTCATATCAACTTATAATTAACTTTTAAAAAGTCTAAATAAATATTGATGGCTAGATTACGTAGTTACGAATTTCATATGTCTATAAAGTTATAAAATTTTATGTGTTTCATCATTAATATATCACATGAATAATCAATAGTTGAATTTATAAAATTCATGGTTGATTTAAGTTATTAACTAAAGTAATTCATCAAAAAGTTATTTTTGTGACCCTATAACTATATTATATTTAGCTTTTTCACATCTCTACAATTTTTCTTTTGGTCCCTGTATTAAAATAATTCATATGTATCATATGAACTTTAAAATGAGTTTTGCATTTATGTTTAAAACATTATAAGAATCTCTTCCACTTTAATTTAGATTTTCTTTTAATAAATGATGAATGAAATATGAATTTTTTGTGGAAAAATTTATAATCAGAGTTCTTATAATGTTATAAACATTTTTGGAAAAAAAAATCTTTCAAAAATTCGGTTGATAAACATGAATTGACTTAAAAGTAGAGATTAAAATTTTTTACAGAAAACATTTGAGGAATCATTGTTTAAAGAAAAAATTTAAAAGTACTATAAATATAAAATATGGTATATTTATAGGGACAAAAAACATATTTAATCCTATATTAAAAAAAAAAATACATACTTAACAAACTCATTTTATAAGTTAATGTATTGAATAAAAAAAATTATATTATCATCTTGAAATAAATTTAAATAAAAATTTAATTTTGATTTTAATTCAATTGTTAAAACCTTTGTGACGATTTTCAATTCTTCAAATAAAATTTCTAACATCAAGATCATAAGAATTGTCATATTTATATTTATTTTAATATCTTATAGTATTATATTATTTAACCTAAAGAAAACAAAAACATCAACTCATAATCATTCATAGACTAAGGAAAATTTAGTTACTTACTTTTAGTTGAAAATATTTTTGAATGCACACAATTAAACCTTGAGTTGTTGAGAAGGTTTCAATTCACCAATGACTAGTTACAATTAATTGGTTGTTCTATAGAATAATTAAGATTAAGATTCTTGTATGATGAAACATATATAAATTAATCTTTCAATCATTCAACCTCTTGATTCTTTATATTTTTTGTATGATCAATCAATGAATTAATTTAAGAAAAAAAATATTGCATTGAACGATGATTATTTGTTAATAGTTTTAAAGAGAGATTGATAATTGAGAAAATAAATGAAAATCCATATTAAACTAAGACTTGAGGTATTGATATTACAAATGAAATCATGATCTTATGTTTACTTTCCATTAATTCAAAGTTGTGTTGTTACATATTTTTGTTATAATTTATATGACATCGTTATGCTTTCGTTATCGCAAACTAAAAATAATTTTCATTAGTCTAAATAATATAAAATTTTGATTAATTTGGTAGTTGTTAAATTAATTTTAGTGGATACGATAATTGTATATACTATTAGTTGACAAATTCATACACTTGCACAATTTTACACAACAGTGGTCAAGTTTGAAGCCACTCACCTAAATAAATACATTGTATCAACTCAGCAATGAAAGAATCAGAGTAAAATCAAAAGATTACATTAGTAGCATCATAAGCTTCATGAAGATATTCAAAGTTGACTATCATTTAAATCGTAAGAGATTTATTTGATAGGATAAGAAAGTATCATAACTTTCAAGAAAATGCCAAATTGATGGGTCATCAACAAGAATGCAAGTATAGTTGCACCTGTAGAATTGAACATTTTTGGAACGGACAATAGATGATGTACCTTGTTACCACACCATTGCAAGTAATATATTTAACCATAATAAATAATTGAGGAACATAATTCATAAATATAAATATCATTATCCTCAAGCTGAGGATGATCATCGTCATATGTTGCATCTCAATCACACATAAATCTCTTAGAAGAAGTCAAGAAGAATTATAGGTTAATATGTGTCTATATAAAAATTAGAGGATGAAGGATCCATATTCGAGGATAGATATAAGGATTAATATTTTTCAAAATCTTATATCTGAGGATCAACCCTAGGATAGACATTCATCACAATCTTAGGTTTGATGATGAATATTTTTCACACTCTTATATACGAGGATAAATATTTATAAAAAATTTCGTCTCACAATTATTGAGAAAGTGATGATCATAAAAGTTGACAAGTTGTTCACATTATTCAACGCTTACCAAAAGCAAAAGAAGAAGTGATAACACATCAGTCATTGACTTCTATGTGGTAGATAAAAACTTTCATCCTCTCACTCACACGTAACATAACCTAATGATGAACTCTTGAAAAAGTCATCCTCTCATATATAAAAATGAGCGCTTATGTGAACAATACAAAAATACTATGTTAGCATAGTTCAACTTGTTTTTACCAAAACCTTTGAAATAAGACAAACACATTAATCATGATTTTCAAAGAATTGGAAACAAGAATGAACTTTCTCATTCATAATATATCAAGAGGATAATAATAATGTATGTTACAAATCATACTATAGAAGGTTACATAACAAGTATAAAAAGTGTCAACATGTTTACATCAAATTCCAACAATCACATATTGGAAAAAATAAAGACAACACAAAGACTTACACATATTTGTACTTTGTTGCATTAGAAGATGGGTACAATCAAAAAATGAGGACATATTTAGAGGAGAAGAAACACATAATTGAGGATGAACTTTGTTCATTAATCATCTTTGCACATGGAAAACAAAGTGAGAGCACAAAGGTTTAAAAGGTAGTGTCTTTGACTTGTAAGGCTAACTTCCAATTGTTGGGAAAACCAAAATCAAAAGGCATCACTCATATCAGGAAGAATGAAAGCTTCATCCTCGTACTGACTAGATTCGAGGATGGATCACTGTCTTAACATGAGAATAAAGGCTAAATGACAGTTTTCCAAATAAAGATAAGTCCAATGAAACTTAACAAAGTCTCCAACAACTATATTTTGCTAACTCATATGTTTGAAGCTCCAAATATAACTATAAATATAGAAGTATTAATCTTCAAACATTAAGAGAATCATCTACAAGAAAATATGTTAGTTATTCAAACTTATTATCATTCTCTTTTTGTTTTACACACTATTCCAAACTTAATAAATTTGAGGATCATTTTTTTTTAGTGTGTTCTATACAACTTCATATCATTATCTTATCTTAGAAAGTTGTAATTTGAATCCAAACAAATCAAACCCATTTTTAATTGTATACCTTCAAGTTGATATTGTAACAGCTCGACTCCAGTTAACGGTATTATTTATGATATTCTTGTCCCTTTCCCCCAGTTTGGAATTAGCAAGTTTTATCTTCCGTGAAAATCGAACTCGGTACCTAAGGAATAAGTAACACCGTTCATTGATTTATACTATCAATTGAGCTACAATTATCATGTGTCTAAATTTAAATTCATATACTAATGAGTTAGTTGTTTATGAACCTTTTTCTTTATGTAAAGATGTGACCGTTGTATTAGATAGCCTCTTAAATGACTCAAATATTTTATCTAAAAAATGTAGGAGCTGCAAACTAAGAATGATTTATATGTTAATATTATAGTCAAAACTTATCCTCAACCTCAAGAAACTCAAACAAAAAAATTTGTCTTAAAAATAAAGTTGGAGAACTAACAAAAGACATAACTTACTTTGTAAAATTCACTAAGACCTTTCAAAATATTATGGTATATCAAAGTAGAATATTTGACAAAGTTAGGGAATGTCTGCTAGTAGTATGGGTATCGAAATTACTATTAACTTGTGATGTAGGAATGTCCGCTAGCAGTCAAGAAAAAACCTTGATACTTGGGCAATAGATACTCAAGACATATGAGTGAAGATACATAGTGTTTCATCTCATTGAAAATTAAATGGAGAATATGTAATCTTTGAAAATATTGACAAAACTTAAATAAAAAGTAAATGTATCATTGGTGAAAATAACTTTGTTGAAATTTAGGCTATTCCATACGTGGAAGTGTTAAAATATAATTTATTCAACATATGTCATCTATGTGACACCAGATTTTAAGTTATATTCAAACTCCCCACGTGTGAGGTAAAATAAATATCCTCATGAAATATTATTTTTTCTAGGTTTAGAAAATATAAGATTTATGGTTTATACTTAAATGAATTATCATCCAAATCATGTTTTATTTCTATTGAAAGTGATAAATGGTTTTGACATTATAAAGACTTGATCATGTAAGTATGAAAAATATTACAAAATCCTCCAAATTTGATCCGATGAAAGGTCTTCCAAAAAGCTCGTTTCAAAAAGGACAAAAGCTTATGAAACATGTGGGAAAGAAAAACAAGTATTAGAGCAAATAAATACGGTCTTGTAATAGTAGGTGATTTTTCAAGATTCACTTTGATTCTATTTTTAAAACATAATTGTGATTATCTATGGACATCCTCTCGTAATGTTTATCCTTAAAAAATAAACAAGAAAATTTGTCTTCTCTTTATGTTTGTGTTTTGTAATTAGATTTTGTATTTGTCACCTCTATTTTGAAACATATATATTTATTTATTTATTTTAGTTTTCATGTATGTGTATGAATGTCTATATTACTATTTTTTGTATATTTGTTTCTTGTGTTAATATTCTACTTGTGATTTTTTATTTTATACTTTATTATTATTATTATTATTATTATTATTATTATTATATTTGTTTATCATACTTTTGTTATCTTCTTTGATTTAATATCATCTTCTCTGTGTCAACATTGTTTTTATATTAGTTAAATATTACAAAAGAATAACTTTCTTTTATTATCTTGTTTCTCTTAAAAAATTTATTTTTTATCTCACACTATTTCTCATAACATAAACTTTTAAGATGTTATTTTTATTGTTTGATATGTCTACTATTTTCATCTTTTAACAATTTTTATATTTTAACTTATTTTTTTCTTTCATACGCATAAAACTAAGAATAATGTTTAAAATAGAGTAACTTATCTTATAGAGTATTATTTCATTACATGAACATATATCATTAGAAGATGTATGTTAAAGTTTATGGACCCATTAAATCTTGAATACTAAAATTATTTATATCTTTTCGTGTAAAATTACTAGTTAAATATCTTGAATAAATAATAAAAATAAATTAGATCTTATCAACCTTGTTAAATCTAAGAGCTGTACGTGACCCATTTGAAAAATAAAAAGTTAAATTTGATTGAAACTGTATTTTGAATTTGGATTTTGACGCCGTTTAAGAATAAAAAAATTGTGCTTTTTGGTGGAATTGACATAGATTTTTTATTGGGATGAATATAGTGTACATAGGTGTGTTCGGGTTTGTTTGTGGAAGATTGGATATTTGTTATGTGAAGAAGCTTGTGAGATTTTGTGAGTTACAATGGTTGAAAGGAAGAAGAGGGCTAGATCACAATTTCAAAGATTCCCAAACTAATTTTAGATTTTATTAAAAAATATATTTAAATATACTTTTTTATCATTATAATTATAATTTTTTTATTATTATTTTGATCATCGTAAGTTTTTTTATTTGATTAACATCCTTACAAATATAATTTCATTTTAAAATAGTTATTTTATCTATTTTCTGTTTCAAAAATTAAAACACAGCTAAAACATAACCATTTAAAAAAAATCAATTATAATTAAATTATAATTTTTTTTAACCTAAAATTAATCACCAACGCTTTAGTCTTCTTCCCTAAAATTACCTAAAACACACATTCTTTTTCATTGTTTTAGTGTTATTCCTCATCATAATTTAGGTCATTGTTACCAACATCTTCATCCATTTGAGATTCATTACCATATTCAAATTAAAAATTTATCGTTACCATAACTTTTTTCTTCGTCGTCTGGTACTTGTTGGACAATAGTGGGTTCTATAATTGACTTTAAATAAGAGTTTTTCTTCTTAGCGTGGAGATTAAGGGATTTTAAGGAGTATATAGAAAAATCTAAAAGTGGAAGTAGAATTTGATTGTAGAGGGAAGATGGGCAAAGAAGATAATCCAAGTCCTAGTCATAGACCTAGTAATGGTAAAGGGCAATAGAAAAATTCTCTATGGAGACATAGTTGAACCTTTAATCAAATTCATTTTACTTTTCCAAATTTTATTTTATTTTATTAAATGCAATACAATATAAGGAGTTCTACAACGGAAAAAAGATTGAAACGATAAAGAAGAATATGCAATTTTGGTTTTTTAGAAAATAAGACTGAAATATTTGGGGTTTATTTTAGGTTAAAAAAAATATTTGTGTAACAAAAATTAGATAAAATGACTAAATGAACTTATATTTGTAGAATGTGAATAAAACAAAAAAAATTACAAGGAACAAAATAAAATAAAAAAGGTATAATTGTAAAGAATAAATATATATTTAAACCTAAAAAATATATATTTCTACCTCAGATGATCCTACACTAAGATTGAGTTTAAAATCAGGTAAAAAATCTTGAAGTTTGTGAAATACATGCTCTAAATTTCCAAATTCGAAGATAGAGCATCTACAATTATGATTCAACTGAAATAAGAACATTAAAATTATATTTAAGTTTAACTATTTCAACATAAATATTAATATAAACTTAAAAAGTCAAAAAATTGATTAAAAAACGACAACATATAGTTCAATTGAAGGAAAATAAATAAAATATAATAAATTGAGGTATTTTGGATATAATTTGCAATTAAATTAAAATATTGAACTAACAAAGTAAACATAATATATTAAAGTAGTTAAATATAGAATATATTACATTTCATTTCTTAAGTATCATACTTCCATCCAATACAATGAATGTTATATATATTAGGGGTATACAAAATCTGGTTCGTTCTACTAACATGACCAAACCCATAAGCTATAGGTTGAGTGATCCAATCTGAAAAAGAGAAAAACAATGACAAAAAAGAAAGACATGATAGAGACATAGTAAAAAAACACCGAGGTTGAGTTGTCCTTTGAGTTATCCGTCCCGTCTCAATATACATTAAAGACAAGAATTTTTTTTATTTATTATACTTTATTATTGGTTATATTGTATTAACTTTACTTAGGGTTAAAACAAATCATCTTCCCTACATCTTTTCTCTTCCATGCAATTGCATATTTAGTTTTCTTCTCGGTTATAATGATGATTATTACTGTTATTATTATAAGATAATGTTGGTTTGATACTACTCTCGATTAAATAATAAGACTATTAGATGGTGAAAGATATATGGGTCTAGTAAGTTGTAAGTTATTGTTTTGATTAAATGATTTGTATTTTATATGACAATGTTATGAGTTATGAATTGACACGTACTAGTGATTTGTTATTAGTTATTTTATTTTTAAATTTTATTTTCAATAATTACTTAATTTGAGACCAACTCGATTTTGTCTTATTTAGTTACGTCTTTATTTAACTTGCAACTAATCGAATTTAGCTGTGTTAAATGACGGGTTATAACTTCAAAATTTCTTCGATTAAATATTAGAACCGGATAAAGGACACATTAAATTTGACCTAAGATGTCCTTTGTCCACCTCTATTATACGACAACAAATTAAATTATCCAAAAATGAAAATTCATTTTTTTGTATTCAATAATGTAATATTAATTATTTAATTACATCATCGAATTAATAATATTTATATCATTTACAAATTATTATATTTTATTTTATATTTATGATAAATATATCAATACTTTTTTCAAGAGACTACATCAATAGTTTAATAAGGTAATTTGGTGAAATTATTATTATTAATTTTCTTTATTCATAGGTATTCTTTACATCAATTTTTTAAATACCACTTTTATATTTATATAAAGTATTTCATTTCAAGGGAATATGGGATAAATAAAATGTATCACTTACTACGGACGAAGGTTTGCCATTTACAAATCAATACTAGTATCTAATCTCAAGCCATGAACATTATTATTTACCTACATTTCTTTGTAAAAATTAAGCCATGTACATTATTGAATTACCTAACCATGTGTACTCACTAGATTCATTTCCCTTCTTTTAAAAAAGAATGATAAAATAAAAATAAAAATTATGAGTCTGATAATAACAAATATCCGTATATCATTTTTCACTTATAAAAAATACAAATATTAATTAATTATATAATTATTTTATTATATAAGTTATAATTGTCTAGGATGATAACAAAATATTTTTATTGGATGTAAAACTGCTACAGTGACCGTACATTTTTTATTTATTTAAATTATAGTATCATCAATGCTTAAATCACAAAAAGGTTTTATCCGGTGACAATTGCTCAACTACACTAATCATTCCTCGTACATTGCCCCAATAAAATATTTTCATGTTTTCTTTATATATTTTTATGTTGTATAATAAAATTTCAGATTCAATATATAATTTTTTAGAGAAAAATGATGGTCAACTTACAGTGTAATTTTACAATTATGGTAAACAACAACTTTTACTTTTACTATATCATAAAATAATCATAATTATTATTATTGAAAAAATCATTTAACTGTGATTATAAAATATTTTAAATCAACGATCCTTATTAAATTTAATTTTGTATGTTGTATATTAGATTTTTCAAATTCAATGTATAATGATAAATTTAGAAAATAAATGAGAGGATTGTAAGTTGTATTCTATCAACTCATTTTTATATTGATAATTGCAGTATCCTATCAACTCCTTCAAAATATTATACTTAGAATAAATTATAAGTAAACATGCTAAAAAACATAGTTGATTACATTTATTCTATATCTCAACAAAAACATAAAAACTATTATTTAAATTACTTTTCTAATTAATAAATTGATTCATTAAAAACAGAAAAAGTTAAGTCATATAAAAAAATATTTAAAAATATACCATAATTAAATAAAAGAGAAATTTGAGAAATTTATTTATATTTCATTCTATAAAAATATATGTTAAAGTGTTGCTTATACTTAATTATAAAGAAAAGTAGTTATCACACAATAAAAAAAAAATCCTTAATAAAATAGAAATAAAAAAATAAAAAAAAATTATTTATTATATTTCATAAATTAAAAATAGAAAATTAAACAAAATCCTTAAATATTATAACGAAGCTTCCCGGAAGGTCTCAAATTTTGGAATGTTTCATAATAAAAGTTTTGAAGCATACGATATAAATATACATAATGACTAACAAAAACAATACATTGCATTAAAGAGATAGTAGTAGAGTAGCCATATACACGAAGTGAGACAGTTACAAAGGTTGTACTATACAAAAGATATTGTCTTGTTGCAAAAATGGGTTCTCGCCAAATACAACAAGAACCATGGTTATTGGAGAATGGTAATCCAAAGGTTTTGACAAAGGAAGCAAGACATGGACATGGAAGAAGTAGAACAGCACATAACATGTCTTCTTCTTCCTTACGAAAGAAATCTGATCATACTCTTGTGTCTAAGGTTCGATGTGTTTTGCTTAGGAATTTTTTGGTTAATCTCCAAGAGGTTATTCTTGGTACCAAACTTTCCATTCTCTTTCCTGCTATCCCTGCTGCCATTTTGTCTCATTACTTTGGCTTAGGAAAGGTGAGTTCATTCTCTTAATTAATTTTGTTTATAAATTCTTTTTACTTTAACTTATAATTAATTACTTTTTTATTGTTATTATTGCAAATAGTCATGGGTTTTTATATTGAGCTTGCTTGGGCTTACTCCACTTGCTGAACGTGTGAGCTTCCTCACTGAGTAAGGAATCCTATGAACTTGGTTTATATTTTATTAATCATTCATTGTGTACAATGATCTTTTGTTAGTTAATTTCTGATTCTTGTTTTATGTCCTCTGTTTGTGATTGTGCTTCCAATATTCCAGACAAATTGCCTTCTTCACTGGTCCTACAGGTATAAAATTGTTCATTACTACTACTAATTAATGTTCAATTTTAATAATTTAATTATAATTTTCTCAACTTTGATTTTCTCATCCAGTACCAATCAAATGTTGTAGACTCTTTTTATAGCCAAACAAAACATGTTGCATTTTTCATCTTATTAATAGTTAAATCAAAGGGTTTATTGGTAAATACAATTTAGTATAATTGATTATGATGCTAATTGGTTTATGTATTCTCAATTATAGTTGGAGGACTTCTTAATGCAACATGTGGGAATGTTACTGAACTCATTATAGCAATATTTGCTCTTACTAGCAACAAAGTTGCTGTGGTTAAGTATTCACTTTTGGGTTCCGTCCTTTCAAACCTTCTTCTTGTTCTTGGAACCTCTCTACTTTGTGGTGGCATTGCAAACCTTGGAGTGGAGCAAAAATATGACAGAGTAAGACCCTAAAAATCCATTTCACACTTCCATTGTTTTAATTTAATTTTTAACCTAGTGATTAGACTCAAGTGGTTATTGAGGTTCAGTTAAAGACGAATCGTTCAGAATAATCCAAGTTAAATCCTGACTAGAACAATCATAGACCAGACTTTACTTATCTCTTCGTTGATCTCCAGATTACCGAGACCCTTTTCCCTTAAGAACTAGATGGTTAAGACAAAAAAATGTGACTGATGCCGCCTTAATCTGCAGTTGTGTTGCGATTGTAAAGACAAAAATATTAATGTCATGGTCATAGTTCTAAATTGCAGCCGCATCAGCAACATTTTGTTGCAATAGTATTATTCACATGATAACTGCAATTGCAATTTAGAATCATAATCACAATCTTAATCACAGTTGCAGCCTTTTTTCAAAACCTGATGTTTAATCTAATTTAGTTCTTTAATTTCTCTATAGTGAAATAATGTTCTTAATCATTGAATTTTTTTTTTCTTGGATGTTGAATTTTGCAGAGACAAGCAGATGTTAACTCACTTATGCTGCTTTTGGCATTGTTATGCCACTTGCTTCCATTGCTATTCAGATATAGTGATCCCTCTGCTGAGCTCACTGCCGAACCTTCCCTCTACTTGTCAAGATCTGCTAGCATTGTCATGTTGGCTGCATATTTTATTTACCTAATCTTTCAACTATGGACACACAGACAATTATTTGAAGCTGAAGAGGTATGCTTTCTATTAAACCATTAAAAGGATTGAAATGTTGATTTGCTATTCTAATTCATTACAATAAAAGTATTTGTGATTAACATGATACATTGTTGGACAGGAAAATGAAGGTGATAACAATGAGTCAGATGAACAGGCTGTGATTGGATTTTGGAGTGGATTTGCTTGGTTGGCTGGAATGACTGTGTTCATTGCTTTGTTGTCTGAATATGTGGTGGATACAATTGAGGTAATTGAAGATCTAGTTTGGAGTGATTTTGAATAAATAGCTCAATTAAGCACTTGTTGAATAAGTGTTTATCAAATAAACACTTATGCATACGCTATTTCTATAATAATAAAATGATTTAATTTATATATACAGTTAGTTTAAAAGTTTTTACACTGTCATCAGATCATTGAAAATGTTTTACTTTAATCATAACTATTTTTAGAATCACATATACGAGTGATTGTGATTTATTGACGGTGTAAAACTTTTTCTTACATGTGTATGAAAATTAATCTAAAAAAAATTGGCTAAACGGTTTTTATATCAGTTATAAATATTTTTCTTAAGCTCGTGGAGAGTTTATATTGTAAGGTTACATGAGCTTTTAGACATGTCATATTAACTATCATAATTAATAGCAAAAATTTCATTCTTAACAGGATGCATCAGATTCATGGGGTTTATCTGTGAGCTTCCTCAGCATTATCTTGCTGCCAATAGTAGGCAATGCAGCTGAACATGCAGGAGCAATCATTTTTGCTTTCAAGAACAAGTTGGTGAGAATTCATCTAACACATAAACTCATATAAGCCAAGCTATAAAGTTCATGATTTGAAAGAAGAAAAAAAACATTATTCTAGTATATAAACTGAAGTATTTAATTTCATGAATGCAGGACATATCCTTAGGTGTTGCATTGGGTTCAGCTACTCAAATTGCTATGTTTGTGGTAAATATTATACTCACACCTTTTGAAATGTGAATTGATATATACATTCATATAGTTTTTTTAATTGAATAGTAATGAAAAATTAATATGATACAATATAGGTTCCCCTGTGTGTGACTGTTGCTTGGATATTGGGTGTGAACATGGACTTGAACTTCAACCTCCTTGAGACAGGTTCTCTTGCTTTGTCAATTGTGGTTACAGCCTTCACTTTACAGGTATGTTTAACATGCAATAATTTCAATTAAAGAAAGAAAAAACAATTTTATTACTTTGTATTTTTTCAGTTTCAATCTCTTAATGAAATGTTAGAATTGATCACAACTATACAATTTTATTATTTGTAGGATGGTACTTCTCACTACATGAAAGGGGTTATTCTCTTGCTTTGCTACTTTGTTATTGGAGCTTGCTTCTTTGTACAAAGAACAGTCACAATAGGTGAGTAAATAATGTATAATCAATTAATTAAGTATGCCATTCATGATTTTAAATTGCTCTTGCAGTTACGCTGCAAACTTTTAAATTATGATAAAATGATGATGAATGTGATCAATGTGACCATAATTGTCATTGTGACATTTCTTAAATCATCTCTTAAATCGTTATATTGTGATCACAATTGCAGTTCTGTACCACAATTTAAAATCATGATCCCAATTTTACAATATAGTCAAAATATATACCAATTCTTATATATTCTGAATTTGTAATTCTTATATCTAAAATTTGTATCTCCTCACAGACCCAAATGATGTTACTAACATCAATATTAAATCAGTCACTGATGCAGTTTTAAGCACCTAATAGGTAAGTCTATGTTATGTAAAATATATATAATCCTTTAATATTGTACAAAGTTTTATGTAACTATATCTAACTATGTGAAATTGGATTTCAGGCTTTGGCCTATTTTGGCCTCTTCCATAAATGAAGGATGGTGGTATCCAAATTCAATACATTGGTTATTGGTTCATTTTCGATTATTTTGTGACATCCAGATAGGAGGGAAAGAAAATGTTTGCAGTGGCTTGGCATTTTAATTGAAGACCTTGTGAATAGACCTTTAAGATTTTAAATCATGTTCTATCACAAAGTTGGGTCCTATATTGCATTTTATTGTATATGGAATAAATGGAATTTGTTCTCGTGAGTTTGAGTTTGCTAAAGCAAATCCCTTTTGAATTGTTGAATTTTTTATCATTTAATTATATCTTTTGCAAGGGAGTTATAAGAATAAGAATATATTATAATATTAAAAGAGTCTTTCAAACCATTCATCCACCTCTAATCACATTTTATGCCGTCTCATATTTATTTGTGTCATTTTCTTTATTTGCTTAGTTGTTATAATTATAATTTTTTTCTCTTTTTATTCTTCATATAGTATACAATTTTATTTTATTTATTACATTTCACAAAAAAAAATTTCAAAAGTAAACAAACATTAATAACAACTCATATTGTCATACATATTTCTCTATTATTTATTGATAATTTATTAAATGTGAATTTATTTTATAACCACCCCTAATGTAAGTTTAAAATTCAAAAAAACACGATACCATAATCTCGGAACATTAAACCATGTTTATGCTAACTTTCTCTCTAATTTGAGTATAATGAAATAATTTTTGTGGTATTTGATGAAATGCTTCAATTGAGTATTAACTTCGAGTTATTTTTCTCCTTCAGGATCATCTTCTTAAACATGAGATTGCTAGTTACTAGAATGTGTATTTTATTTTATGCCTAATATTTAATTACATAATTTTTAATATCCAAATTGGTTTGCTTCATAGAGGAAATGAGACTCTAAAAAGTTTGGATTTCAATCATGAGGTAAGTAATGTTTGATTAAAAATTGTTGTAACATAATATCAAATGTAGGTGTTTCAAATACTAAATTCAATTTCCAATTGACATAATTAGTGTGAAAGATTAGGTCTTTCTTGGAGTTTACGGATGAGTTGGGTTTCTTAATATAACTCGTAAAGTACTGGTGCTTCCGCACGCATACACGGGTACACGTCGTTATTATAATTTTCTGTCAAATAATAGTTAAATAAGATCAATTAAAAATAATAATTTATTATTTATACTATAAATAAATTATTTAATTTATTATAATTAATAATAAACAAATAAAATTGAAATTGATAATAAACAAATAAAATCAACATGCCATAACTATATATCTCAGACTTATTATAAATAAATTATTTAATTTATTATAATTAATAATAAACAAATACAATTAAAATTGATGATAAACAAATAAAATCAAGATTCCATAACTATATATTTGAGACTTATGATAAACTCCACCAAATGATCGACTAAATAGGTCATGAGCTATGGATCATATAGCCCGTCTAGTGCAAAGTATGGATACCATACTATTCTTTCTTTTTCATATCTTAGATAGTCCAAAATAATATATTTTTCGACAAAAATCTTCTTCCAAAATAATATTTCCAAAAGAATGTTTTGGAGTTTGATATCAACACGTAAAGTACTTGAAGTAAATCCTTGATGGAGGTTCACTATTTCTCGAGCAATTTCGATTACAATTTGGTTCAATGTGTTCCACTTTTATGAATGAACTTATCTAGTGAACTATTGGGCATGAATTCATATATTAGTGCTCTTTTGTTCTCATAACAAAAAATCAAGAATGAGACAATGTTCAGATGTGATGTTCTACATTATTTATGAATTCTTCTCTATTTCCCCTAAAGTCGTTTATTACTTTCACTGCTAGTTTACAACCACCTAGTAAACTTTCTTTGTACACAACACCATACATTCCTTAATCTAATTTATCTCGGAAATAGTTTGTTATTCTTTTTATTTATATTATTTTGCCGCTAATAAATTATTACTTTGTATGAAATATCCCATATTATCATATTTTGATAAAAAGATGGATCTTCAAGACTAATCACAATAAATAATAATCACAAATATTAAAGCCAACAATAAATATTGTTGCCCCTGCAATATACAAATAATATAATTATAAATAATAATGATTGTATTATCACAAAAGTGAAGATAAAATAAGTAACTTAAATTGTCAAATTTAAATATAATATTATTTATTTATTTCATTAAATAAACTTTCAAATACAAATGATACATATGACTAAAATTACTTAATATCCAAATAGTTTTGATTCATAGAGGAAATGAGACTCTAAAAAAGTTGGAGTTCAATCAGGAGGTAAGAAATGTTGGGTTAAAGATTGTTGTAACGTAATATCGAATGTAGGTGTTTCAAATACGAAATTCACTTTTCCATTGAAAGAATTAGTGTGAAAAATTTGGTATTTCTTGGGGTTTTTGAATGAATTGGACATCCTAATACAACTGGTAAAATACTCATGCTTTCGCATGCGCACACGGGTTCGCGCCGTTGCCATAATTTTCTCTCAGATAATAGTTATAGAAAATTAATTCTGGTGACCTTTCACGAGAATTAAGGATGAAAATAAGTCAGATTGATCAGCAGGGACCTACGGCTTAGTCTATGTCAGACTCAGGTCATATCAGACTTTTTTCTTAAACAGATAAGATTAAGACTTCTAAAAAAACCTCTTTAGTTAAAAAATGTCAGGCTACAAGTCACATAATAAGCATTTTAGGCCTAGTAGGTCGGCCTAATTAAATAAATATAAATAAGATTTTTTTACTATTATAATTATTATATTAAATTTAGATTTTTTTTGTTATATATTCAACTTTTAGTAATTTACGCATATTAACCTCATGTAATACTTGACATATTTAAATGTATTATTATAAAATATAATTTAAGTATAATGTATATAAAGTCATATTTTTCAAAAAGTGATGTTAAATATCAAAATCGAACTTAATTTCATTAACATATTAACTTGTTAATCTATTTAAAGATATGTTTGATTATTTATTCAAAAATGTTAAAATGAAATATGCTTTTTAGACTAACAGGTCATACTAAACTTCTATCAAGGTCAGACTCATGTCCAAAAAGTAAGCCTATGACATATCACATGACAAACTTAGACCTTGAACTTTTTGACAGGCTAAACTCAAGCCTAACAAAGTCTAGTTCAGCCCCGCATATTCCCAACCCTAAGGAGAATATAATAAAGACTTTGGAGGATATGATATTGATGCAAGTGTGAAGTAGAAATGTCGATTTACAAGAAAATGAAGTTTGAATTGTAAATGTCCCTATTTAAAATTTCCTACAAAAACTTAAGATTTTAACTCAAGATTGATCTTGGTTGTGAAAACAAAAAATGGAGAATGTTCTTGATTAGTTAAATTTTGCAATTGAGTTTATATATTTAATTTGATAATTAATTAGATTTAAATTAAATAGAGATAAGGAAGAAATATCGCACAACGATATATTCTGTTTCACCCAACTCGGGCTACGTCCAGTCCTCACAATTGTGATATTTTTACTAAATGTTCAAAACGGAGAACAATCTTGGTTTACACCACTTTTTAGATCAACCTTGATTTGTTATACATCAAGTCTTTTCCACTCAGAAAGGATTTCAAAACAATCTCCTATCAATCTATAGATAGGAGTTTACACTTTACCTTTCAACCTTAAAAGGATTTATTACACTCTACTCAAACTATACTCAACTCTTGTAGTTTGAGTTTTACACAATTATGATAAGATTATTTTGATCGAATCTGATATGTGTCAACTCTTGTTTGAGATTATATTCTTTATACAAGATTCAGAACAAGTATAACAAATGATTGAAATAAACTCATAACTAATGTTTCTTGAGAGGGTGAGAATTTCAAGTATGTGAATGTGAATGATTTAATGAGATTTGTTAGCACTTGAACTTCTGCGATTTTCTTGAGCATTGGTCTTCCTTTTATAGGCCTTTATGACATTTAATGATGGTCAAATAGATTTTTAGGCAGTACCCTTGTCAATCTTGACCAAAGACTAAATTATATGATAAAAAAATATTACAGCTTTTGAACACTTTTGAGTTCTACTTGATTGGTCTGGATTTCTTTATTCTTGGACAATATGATCTTTTTTAATGATCCTTAAATCTTTAGATATATGATTGATGAGATTAGTTCAATATAGTGTTTTGATTTGCTCAAAAAAGGCTGAAGAATGATTGTTAATTATTCTAAAGAATGTTTGATCATTTTGGAGGTTCAATAATCATTCTGGAGATTGATAATTGATCTGGAGATTCTAACATTGATCATTATGGACATTTTCCCGATCGTTCTTGAGGATGTGGTGATGTCTTACATATCTTCAAGATCGTTCAACGTTCTTGGCATTCAGTCTGGAGTAAGATCAATCTTGTTTGATCTTGCCTGATTCATGACCTTTTTTTTTTCTGATTCGAATTATTTCTTTGACTGGAATTGATCATGTTTGTTCTTTGGATAGTACTGATAACATTAGTTTAGAATCAATATCGTCTTCTAATAAGTGGAGATTGATTGTTCTTGAAGCTGTCTTGATCATTCTTGATTTTGGAGAACATTATTTATTTTGTCAAGATTTTGTCAAGAATGTTCTCATTTCTTGTCTCTTCATTTTCTTAACTTTTTATGTTGATTTATTTGCTTTATTTAAATCATATCTTTAATTTAATACGCTCAAAAGAACAAGTTAAATTAACATAACATTTAGAATTATAATTAATGTTCTTAATTAACCTTTGTTTATTTTCATCAAAACTTAAATTGAGAGTTTGTCTTAACAAAGTGATCCTTGTAGCATTTTTATTACTTTATTCTTTGATGGTTTGTTTGAGGATTTGTTTGCATGCACCATAGACAAACTATAGTTATTATTCTTACCATATCATTTTCTTCCTCTAGTTTTGCTAAGTCATCCACATGCTTATCCTAATTAGCTCAAGGTCCTTATAAATTCAATCTAAAAAGAACATTTCAACAGTACTCCATAACTCTCCAATGTCATATTTATTTATTCCTCCTATCAATTCTAAAATATATGTCATAACTATATACATCAAACTTGTGAGAAACTCTATTAAACGATCGACTAAATATTTCAGAAGCTATGAATCATATAGTTCCTCTAGTACAAATTATAGACACTGAAGTAGCAATATCAATCACAAGCAAGTGAGGTGTGAATTGTGATCCATTTTTGAATGTTAATTCCTATTTTTACTTTTTAAATCAACTCAAGATCAATCTTGATTTCACAAAAAATAATACATAATGTTCTTGGTTAGTTAAAACAAATGAAATATATTATTTCTATGTGATCAATGATAGTGTGTGAGAAATAATACATGATAGAGATAAGAAAATCACACAATGATGTATGTTTGTTCATCTTATGTGGGCTACGTCCAGTCCTCACAATTTGTGAGTTTTTCCAATGTGGTTCACACAAGAACGTTCTTGTGTTCACATAATCTTTCTCGATCCGTTACAACATCCACATTTCAAATCTTGAAAGTATTTTAATAGTCATCTTTCAGTTTGGAAAGGATTTTTACAAGGTACCTTTTAATCACTAAAAATGATTTTTACAAAATACTAAAACTATCTAAAGAGATAAACTTGAGTTTCGAATGATGTTATTTTAAGAGGCTAAAGGATCAGAATATACTCAACACTTGTTTAAGATTGATTATCGGCAATAACTCAATAAAGAGATCATTGAATATAGTTATAGAGAGCTGGAGTTTTTGCTTGATTGAAGAGTTTTGTTTGTTCGAGTATGATGAAATGATTGCACAGAAAATTATTACAATTGTCTTCACCTTGATGCTTCTTTTATAGGCATGGAGAATGTTAGAAATGACTCAATATAGTTGTTATTAAACCTGAAGATACGCATATGCTCAAAGTGAGACTTAATAGACATATGTGCTATTTAATTCAAAGTGTTCTTCTTTGTAACCAAAATGTTCTTGGTTTTGTGGTGAATAGAAAACGTGGTTGAAGGATTTTGCAGCTATCTGATGTCGGTTCTTTGTCTCATATTCGTGTTGAGCTTGTTACAAAAGTTGCAACAACAATGTCCTTTCAACCTTATTGTCATAGTTGTAATTGTTCATAGCTTATCAATCTAGAGATTTATCTGGTCATTGATCTTGATACTTTTTTTTTTGCTTATTTGGGCCTTTAGCTAGACTTTTGGGCTTGAGTATAGTTTTGAGTAGTCTTGATATTATTTTATTTTAAGATCCAGGTTATGGAGAATGATTCATTCTACTTCTGTACTTAAAATGAACTAACTAGAATGATTTTGATAAACCAAAATGATCTTAAAATCAATTTTCTATTTAGTTAAGGCAAAATGTTTCTTTGATTTATATCATAGTGTGATTGTTGAATGTTATATGAATGTATTTTATCGTCTATCTTTGAATAAAACACTCAATAACATAAGTTAAACATCAACATAGTCATAATCATAATTAGAGTTTACTTAACTTGTTGGTTTATCTTCAAAATACTTGATTTAATATTTTACCTCAATAGACACAATACTATCATTTCTTTAATATATACTAGTTCAAAATATGATATTTTTGGACAAAAATCTTCATCTAAAAGAATGTTTTGGGGTTTGATATCAAGATGTAAAATCCTTGAAATACATTCTTGATGGATGTACTCTGATACTCAACAATTCCTATTGCAATTTGGTACAATGAGTTTCAATCCAAATTACAAATAACATTAGGAAATCCACTTTTAGGAATGAACTTATCTACTGAACCATTTCGCATGAATTAATATATTGGTGCTCTTTTGTTCTCATAACAAAAATCCAAAAATGAGACAATATTCACATGTGTTGTTCTACTAATATTAGCAACTTCATTTATGAATTATTCTCCATTTTGCTTAGACTCGTTTATTACTTTCACAACTACTTGATGACTATCAGGTATCCTTGCTTTATGCACAACACATATCTTTCGTGACCTAATTTATCATGGAAATGGTTTGTCATTTTTTTTACGTTTGTATATCTATAGTGTTTGTTAGTGACAAGTTATAACTTTGTATAAAATCTTCTGCCTTGTCATGAGAAGATTCAATTGTTTTCTTGAAAATCCATCTTTTAACCAAAATATACCTCTTGCATTTACAAATAATAATCACAATAAATATTACAACTCCAACACTAAATATCATTGTTGTCCATGCATGTTTGCAAATAATTGAACATTGTTGGATCTGTGTTGGCGATAATGCTGCAAAACTTTAATAGTGAAGTTGTTGATGAAAATTATATGTAGCAAATTCCAAAGCGTATTGTTACACTAGTCTTTAGGTTCGATTCGCCCCACCAATCGGATGCAAATGAGATAACCAACGAATCCCCTTCAAGGTACTTTGGAAAACCTTGATATGATTTGCACTTTCACACCAAGAGCATCTTTCAATAGTATATTACAAAAGAATAATTCTTATTCTTTACTCATGCATTAGAAAAGAATAAGATGACTTAACATATAAGAATGAGTGAGAAAAGTGGATGGCAATATCTAAAATTCGTGTCTATATTCTGTCCAAAGTGACCCTATTTATAGGAAAAATAATGTCACTTGAGAAAGAGTTGCAATTCTTAGTTATGCCACTGTTTACGAAGGGCTATATACAATATACCCTTCACATATTGATTAAACCATTGCATTGGTTAGGTGGTTGATCAATGCTATGTTTCACGTGTAGGACACGGGTTCGAACCACCGCTTCCAAAAATAAATAACTTATGTTAACACCCAATGATTGTATTAAAGTGAAGATAAAATAAATAACTTGGCAAATTTAAATATAATAGTATTTATTTATTTTATTGTGCAAATTTTTAAATATACACCCAATGATTGTATTAAAGTGAAGATAAAATAAATAACTTGGCAAATTTAAATATAATAGTATTTATTTATTTTATTGTGCAAATTTTTAAATATAATACTTTATAAAAGTAAAATTATTTAATTTTCAAATACTTTCCGTTCATAGGGAAACGAGACTCTAAAATATTTAGAATTCAAACACGAAATTAGCAATGTTTGATTAAAGAGTTATATTTTTATTTATTTTTTATTGATATTTTGAGTACGATTTATCTTGTTAAGCTTTGTTATCTTACTTTCATTTTAATCTATTTGTAACTAATAAAAAGGAAAGGTGTATTATAAATAGAAGTAAAGAATTTCAAAAAAAATTCGACATCCTCTAAAACCCATCAAAGATTTTTTAGTTTTTAAAATATCGGTGGATTTTTGTCCAATGAAAAAAAATGACGTGTAAATTTAAAATTTGTATTTCACTTTCTCTTAAAACTCTGAAACATTAACTTAAAGTGACTTTAGAAACACACATTAGGAAAAACATAGTTTTATGTGGTAAAAATATATACTTCTAAACAAAAAAAAAAATTTGCATCAAAAAATATAATTCTAAAATTATATTTGGATTTTTAGAAAAGTGTGATGAGTAAAGTTATACATATGTTTAATTTAATTGATAAATATTTTTTAAATTTTAATTTAATTAATAAATATTAAAATTATTAGATTTAATATTTTGTTATGTGTTTAAACATGTGATTCTTTGCAATTATGTGTAAATTTATTGTAATATTTATTTTTTTTTTTAAATATATCAATGTTAAATCATTGTAATAGATCCATTGACTTTCTTGAAAAAAAGATTTAACCGATCCAAACTAAATAAAAAATATAAATTTAGATTTAATAATAAGGTCTAAACCAATCAAGTTCGGCCAACTCTAATATTTTATAAGTTTAGAAAATGCTAACATATGTCTCTATGATACTTGTTAAGACACTAAAAATGAAAATATGATTTTAAATTAGTGCATTCAACTTCTTAAAATTTTAGCTTTTAATTTTTTATTTTTTTATATTAAAAATATTTTTAGTTTATTTTTTAATTTTATCATAACCTTATCACTTGTTAACATGACCTTAGCACTTATTAACATAATCCTTTATTTCTTAAATTTTATCATGTTAATCTCTCATTCCCTCTCTCTTTTGTAAAGTTATGTACTAAGAAAAGTGGTTAGATTGAAAGAAAGTATTTTGATAGTGTTAATTTATTTATTCATTCACATCACAAGCATGCAATTCTCACTCACCCTTCCCCATCTACAAGCTAGTGGATCTCACTTGTCACCCACCAAGTCTTAGTCATCCTCCACACACAAAAATTGGCGTCCCTTGTAAATTCAACAAATGTGGCAACCAACTTAATTTGATGGGCTTGGTTCTTTTTCCTAGTTGTAAACTAGGGGGGTGTCTGTTTCATGGATAGAATAAAATATAAAATATAACTTAATTATTGTATTCTATATTAATTAAAAATATTTGATAAACTAATATAATATCATAAATAATTTTTAATATTATTTAATAAATTTATTAATTAATTAATTTTTATTTTTAATTAAATAAGTTAATAAAATAACATTTAATTTTAAATATCATATATTATCCAATCAACATTATTAATACAGTCAATAAATGAGACATTAATAAAAATTAACCATGTCAATATTTTTTAGTATAAAAAATACATAAAGAACTTTTTTGAATATTTTTTTTTTTAGAATTTGAAGAGGTATAAATCAAATTTTTTTATATAGAACAAATTTAAAATGATTCATATCGACCAAGATAAAAAAATATTTAAACTTATTTTTATAATTATATTTAATTAAAAAAATAATTTTTATCACACCACTTTAGAACTACATCTTAAAGTTAATTATTTTTTATTGAATTTAAATCATGAAAAATAAATATAAAATGTCAGTATAAAATTGATTAACATTTTTTTTTCTTGCTGACTTGTTAAATTGATTAACATCGATAATATATGTGTTAAACTCTAAATACAATATTGTAAATAGAAATTTTACTATTTGTTTTTAGAATAAATCTATGGTATTTGAATATAAAGTAGAGAAGATTTTATCCTCATCATATATTTTTATCGCTAAATTAGATTATTACAAAAAAATAGAAGAATACATATTTGGAATCTCACTGGATAATTACAGTTGTCATCAATAAATAATCCCAAAATAAAAAGTTTAGATTGATAGTCAACATAAGACATTTGATAATTACAGTTAAAATAGTTTTATAACATAAAGTAGGTAAGAAAATTGGATATTATGGTAAGTGGCAGTGCATTAAATTTCTCAATTTTTCTGATGTAAACCGTTCGCACGTAATTACGGAGATTATCACAGTAGTGAGTGAGGGGAGTTTTTTGAAAGGCACACTCCAAACTCCTTCTCATTCCTCAGCGCCTTATCTCCTCTTCAAATGTCAACTTCCATTTCCTCCAAAGAGGACAGACCCCTAATCTCATGGCACCAAATCCCCCACCTCAAATGCGACGTCGTTTCGCCCAATTCCTATTCCCCTCTCCTCCAAAACGCCACACTCACTTTCTCCACCGGAGACACCAAATTCGCCTCTATCTCACTGGCGGAACCCAAACTTCAAAATCATTTCGCGCCAACGCCGTCTCAGCTCCTCAAACACCCGCTCGCCGCCTTGGCGTTCGTTCCTAGAGATGCCGCCCTCTTCACTGCTGGAGCAATTGCCGGCGCCGCCGCTAAGACATTCACGGCGCCGCTTGACCGTATCAAGCTCCTCATGCAGGTGCATTAAATGCGTTTTTTTATTATTTTTTAACTGCAGTAACTAAACTACCTCCTAACAAATTGTAACCGAACTTTAACAACTTGCTAACCGAAACTATAGACCAAATGAAGCGTTTGGATGGAGATTCAAAATGAGGCGAATTCTTATTAGAAACAGACTTTCTGAGTATAAGTAGTGCGACTTTTTAGTTTTGTTTGTTCTGTTTTTTCTATCATATTCATTTCTGCATTTTGAAAACGGGAATGTTGTTTTACGCTTGTTTGGATTAGTTTTTTTGAGCTTATCTAGTGGAATAAGCATTTATTATACCGGTTGGGAGAGCTTATGGAAACAACTAAGACATATAAGTTGTTTTTAATTTATTTCAGCTCTTTAGGAAAGTTTATGAAAACAGTCTATATTAAAATAGTTTAACATTATTTTAGCATTTTTATAGAAATAGATCATACATAAATACTTATATAATAAGCGTTTATGTTATAAGTCCTTAATTAAGTTGTTCATCCAAATATCTGAAATAGGAAACAAATGTAAACAGGACCGAATTTTTTTTGTAATTATAATGATAAAACTTCAACTGAAAACGAAAATGAAAAATATACCAAACACTATCTCATAATCAAAATGTTTTAGTCACAATTTTAATTAATGAAATCCCTTTGCAGACTCATGGTGTGCGGGTCGGGCAGGATAGTGCTAAGAAGGCTATAGGTTTCATTGAGGTAATATTCAATCCTTTTTTATTGCTATGGACCTAACTTAAATGTTGATTGGTTATATAATTTGTTCTTCCTTTTGTTTCAATCCGAAGATTTAAGAGTATATTATTTTCCCTAAAGTTGTAAGTGAACTTGATTGATATATGCTATTGGCAATTTTCTGTTTCTGTACTTCCTCTATGTCCTTCTTTTGGACTATAAAGTGACTAGCTTGGTATCTATATGGTATTTGAGATGTAGGAGGATTGTTCACTTAACAGAAATTATATGGTCATATGAACAAATATTATGCTACTAGCTACTATCTGTACTGTTTATATACCTTTACTAACTAATATCTATAACTTACACGGATTAAAAGAAAAAGTTAATGATCTCAGATTGATAGATATAGGGTTATGATTCATATCAAATTTCATTAATGACAAAAAGTAGGCTTTTCTCAATTGTTTGGAACAACCATAGGCTGCAAGAATAGGTTATTGTCTCCTTGAATCGTATCATCCATCGCGACAGGGATCGTGCGGTTGTTTATTACATGTGGGAAATCTTAATTTTAAGAGTGACCCTTCCCTTCAACTGCACATGAGTGGTTTTGTTTCTAACTTCTATCCTTACATGAAAACTCACTGGGCTTTGAAGTGTGGACAGTGCAGAAATGCAACCTACCTTGTATTATACTGTAACTCTATTTTTTATATTTTTTAAAAGAATGGGGCGACAGGGAATGAATTCTTAACCATGTGATGAATCATTTATCCTGGAAGCTTAAATTGTTGGGTAAAAGCACATGGATGATTTTGATTTTTAACAATATTGAAGTAAAATAAGTTAAAGGTGATGTATCAAAGGATGGATTTCAAAAGGTATTGAGAAGGTCCATACCTTCTTTGTAGACTCCATTGCGTTGATTAATATTGTGTCTATTGACTTTTAGTTGAAAGTACATTTTTCTCTTCGGTTGACAGTGAAAAAAGGTGGTTGCACGACAATTGTGTTTATAAATGCTTTTTAGATTCATGTTCATGTTGCTGATTAGTAATTGATAACTTACAGACTTGGTTAGTTTTTTTTTGTTCTTAATGGTGCTGCCTTGTAATTGTAGTTATCTTGTAGAAGGGAAATTGGCTAAGTTGTGTGTAAAAACTGCAGCTTAGTAGTAGCAATAGAATGTTACTTTCAGTTAACTACCTCCTGTTATTAAGGATTTGTATTCCCACACCACATATTAATTACTAATTTGAGTTTATTGACTTCTTCCATATCTTATGCTTGATGATCTTGACTTTTTTCCCTTCTTGGATATGTACTAAGCTCCTTGATGATAACTTTTTTAAAATTTCTTTGATCATATGAACATAAAATACAGGCCATAACAGTTATAGGGAAGGAAGAAGGGATTAGAGGTTACTGGAAGGGAAACCTCCCTCAGGTTAGTACAATTAGGAAAAAAAAATGTATTGGTATTTCTGTTTTTACGCCTCCTTATAAATATTGACTTGTCTTTTCATTTTAGAGTTTCTTTTTTGACTACAGGTGATTCGGGTTATTCCTTATAGTGCCGTCCAGCTTTTTGCTTATGAAATTTATAAGGTCAGCCGTAGCTATCTTTTTAAAAGTTCTAATAGCAAATATTACCTGTTCATGTTTGAAGTTCTATTTTTGGATTCACAGAAATTATTCAGAGGACAGAATGGTGAGCTCTCTGTTGTTGGAAGACTTTCAGCCGGTGCTTTTGCTGGCATGACATCCACTTTTGTAAGTAAATAATCAGAGGGCCCTTGCTTTTGTTGTTTTGCAGGTCTGCGTGATATCATGTTTTATTATTGTAGGTATCTTACATAATACAGTTCATACCTATTAGCAATTTCTGTTATGTAAAATATCTTTTATAACCTTTTTATCTTGCTCCTTTCTTCCATTAGAGTCCATCGATGTATCTAACTTTTTTTTAAAAATCCTTGTAGATAACTTACCCATTAGATGTCCTGAGATTAAGATTAGCTGTTGAACCTGGTTATCGGACGATGTCAGAGGTATGATTGAACTGATTTAGCATTTAAGCAATAATGCAAGATTTTTCTTGTTGAAGATGTACTATTTTGTGGTTTTTCCAGGTTGCCTTGTGCATGCTAAGGGAGGAAGGATTTGTATCTTTCTACAGAGGCCTTGGGCCTTCTCTTATCGCAATAGCTCCTTATATTGCAGTGAATTTTTGTGTTTTTGACTTGTAAGTTCATTAATAATCTTGTGTCCCTTCTTGTAAATTGTTTGACGATGGACATGGCCATTGAAACTGAAAATCCTGACCTTCTATGGGTGATAGATTAAAGAAGTCATTGCCTGAGAAGTATCAAAGGAGAACTGAAACATCTATACTCACCGCTGTGCTTTCGGCATCTCTAGCTACACTTACATGCTATCCTCTGGACACTGTCCGAAGACAAATGCAATTGAGGGGTACACCTTATACGACAGTATTAGAAGCTCTTTCAGGTGAGGATTACTCCTGTTTACTTTTTAGTGTCAGAAATTTATATCACCACTGTAAAATGATCCTTTAAATATATTTGGTAAATGGGAGGAGTCAATACTCTTATTGAGGGTTGCTTTAAAATATACAGACCATGGTCAACCAGTGTATTTGTCTGTCTACAGTTGCCGTTATTTTTTTTTTTACCCTGACTGTTTAATCAGTATGTTTATAATCATGTTTGTAAGATAACGATATAGTATTTGTACATTTAGATATGCTGCAAGGGTACACTTGATGTTAGTTAAGCTATTTGAATTCGTGTAGTGTAAGGGGGATTTGTTTGTTATACTACTTATGTTGATGCAGGTATTGTGGCACGGGATGGAGTTGCCGGTTTGTATCGGGGATTTGTGCCCAATGCTCTGAAAACCCTACCAAACAGCAGGTTCTTGTTTTCTCCTATTGTTTATAGAAATGAGATTATCATATGTTAACTGTGTTGCATTTTAGCTACACTTTTATGCTTTCTTGGCATTAGTATTTTATGCGCCCTTGTTTCTCTCTGCAGCATCAAGCTTACCTCATATGACATTGTGAAGCGCATAATTGCAGCTAGCGAGAAAGAATTTCAAACAATTGTAGAGGAAAATCGCAACAAACAAAAGAACATGAACAATCAATGAAAGTGAACTATGAATTCATATTATGTTAGCCATTTTTGCCTGTTAATTTTTTGTGGTAATTGTTTTAGTTGATCTGTCAGCAGTAATGACAATCATCCAAATGCCAATGTTTCTGTATCGGTTGGCCCCAAATTTTGTAGAACATATATATTTACTAGGATGCTGTTAATCCTATTTTCTTTTGATGAATTCATCATTAGCTGTAATTCTTCGGAGATGTTGTACTTATCTAACTTGGTGATAGAATATGAAAAACTGTTTGCTATTTATAAACTCTTTCCTGCAAACAATATTACTTTACACTTTTACATGTAGTAGTTCAGAACGATTGTTATTTTACTTTCTCCCATCTACGGAAGTGTTTATTTTTGCAGGGTGCAAAGAAATAATAAAGAAAAAGAAATAGCAGTCCACTATTCTTTTTCACCAAACCATGGAAGATGGACAAACTTGAGAACACTTCTACTTCTCTTTATTCCCCGTAGCACACTTCACAGTAAGGTAACACTGCAACGCGTAAATAGTGCTCAAAACACTAGTATTACATATTTAATTTAGATATACTTCTGTTCAAGAATTCAGATATAATAAATGGAGAGTTCTCTCTATCTGAATTAAAAACTTGTGTCTTCTCTTAGAGGTGCAGAAGACATCTAAGTGACTTCCCGGAAATTAAAAGATCGAAGGCTTTGTTTATCTCCTCAAAGGGAAGCTCATGAGTGATGAAATTATCCAGCTTTATCACCTAAAAAGTTAAACAAAGCCATAAGTTATGTAATTGTAGAAGAATATAATTATTTGCACACTAAAACTCATCACATAATATTAGTTTGAAGAATTGCAAGTAGTTATGATCATTACTCCTTGCATGCATTTTGTGGCAAGATTAGGCAATTGACTTTTGCCCTTGAAACCTCCAAAAACTGATCCTTCAATTTTGCGACCATCAAAGAGCTCCATTGGGTGGATAGGAAGCAACTTTGGTGATGTATGAATTCCCAATATTACAGTTAATCCCCAACCCTGCATTACACAAATTAACATAAAATTAGATAATGCGCAGTTTTTAACAATGTATTTTTTCTGTGATCAATTTTGAGTTGGATCCTTGCTTTCAAATAAGGATGAAGTTTATGGAGTACAGTTTAAATATATACTTTTTTTTTGTAAAGGCAAATATTAATATATTAATTGTCATATTAGTATTTTCTCCTTAAGATTTAAAATAGAACTAGATGAATTACCCAAACCCCAAATAGTTGGTATACTAATTATGCCAATGAAACTAGAACAATAACAAGGGGAAAAGTTTTACTTCCACGAATATAAATATACCTCATGAACAGACAAGAAGGCATCCCTTAGAACGTGCAAGTTCCCTGTACATTCAAAACTGTAGTGTACACCTCCTCCAGTCATTTCTCTGATTCTCTGTAAATGAATTTATCATTTTGCTAGTGAAAATGCATCTTCAGATAATATTTCTTTCGTGAAATGAGAGAAGAGAAAACACCAACCTCATATACTGGCTTCCCCTCATCCTTCGGATTTATGAAGTCTGTGATTCCCATTGATTGGGCTTTGAGCACAAAGAAAATGCATTTTATGTTATAGATTAGAAGGCAAATTTTAAAGTCATTAGATTTGGGGAGGAGGAAGTATAAGTAAAGCAGTTATATATATATATATATATTTTTAGTCCTAACTTGAAATCAAATTAAAAGATGTGAAAAGTAAGTTACCTGTGATGAATTTGTCTGGGTTGATATCCACACCTATTATTTTGGAAGCACCTCTAGCTCGTGCCCCTTCTGCAACCTGGCCCAAGTCCAAATATAAACTTAAGGTCTTCCCAAGATTTTTTATAAATTTATTTGAAAGTTTCTTTTCTCACCCTTAAATATTTTCAAAATCCCCAAACTTTTGTCCAGATTGACTAACGCGGAAGTGAATTTTATATATCTGGATTAATCATATCTTTGTGTATTTAAAAATATTATGGGGTGGAGAAGAAACACTCAATTTATTTTTGGTTCAAATATTAGATATTAAATAAGTACAGAAGAGATTATGATGAAGAAAATGATGCTGCAGATTGCTCATGAGAAAACTCACAGCGAGGCCAACTGCACCTAAACCAAAAATTGCTACAGATGAACCAGCATGGACGTTAGCAGTATTCCAAGCAGCTCCAACTCCTATATTTATTTGAGTTTCAACAATTCACAATCACATCTATGTTAACATTGCTGGTATTTTTATAAATTGAAAATTTATATAAGGCATACATTCTGACAAATATTAAACTCGCATGTTATTATTTACGAATTTCTTTTGAAAATTCTTTTGAAAATTCTTGTTTTCAAATAAAATTAGAGTGTAAAGGCATCATTGTGAGTTTGGATCCTCTCAATACTAATCTCAATCTCTCAATTTATTTTTCATTGTTTTTAGGATTAAAAATTTATAATATATAGATCATATATGTTAATTTTTTATAACAAATTTAAAATTATTTAATATGTTATTCAGACTTATAAAAATTAACAAAGTTCACTAAAAGTACATAAAATGTTAATCTTAATGTATTTTAATAATATAAAATAATTTTAATTTATATATATATATATATATATATAAATTTTTAATATCTCTCTTGCATCTAGATCATCACATTCCAACTATCCTACCACTCCAAATAAATATAATAAAATTTAAAATATAAAAAGTATAGTGACTAGGGCAAAGCCCAAGGAAACAAAGAAAAGGAATACCGCCTCATTAAAAATATTACTTGGAAACCCTAAAGAGATAAAACCAAGATGGAAGAAGAAAAAAAAAGTGCAGTGCAACAAAACAAGTATCATGATGAACAAAAACAAACCTAAGAGAAGCATTAACAAAAATGATAAAAGAAAAGGTTATATTGATTGGGTTTAAAATCATTCTAAATACAACGAGTAGTCAAATCTCACGAAGTAAAACAACAAGTGTAAAAATCAACATTAGCAAGTTCTTCAGCACACATGTTGTATTTCCTATAAATATGAGACATATAACTGTATTTGTGTGGTAAAGGATATACAATTCAACCATCTAGTCTTCAACTTCCAAGACACAAGATTAGAATTAATGAAAGATTGAACCACCATCAAAAAGTCACATACCATTTAAAGTTGAAACCAACTTTTAAAGTAGGCGATCTCAATAACATATATAGAGCAGTATGAAGCTCAACATGAGAAGAAGTAGCAACACCCAAATAGTTCAAAAAACAACCAACAATATCATCATTATAATCTCTAAAAACTAGCACTAATATCAGAAAAGCCATGATTACCTCTAGAAACCCCATCTGTAATACACTTAATTCAACCACAAGGAGACTTCAACCACTTAATTTGAGTAATAACATGGGTCATAGGAGCATGACAATAAATAGAAAAATATTTGAGAATAGAGAATTCATGTGTTGACAAAGAGGCAACTCCCTTAGAGTACCTACAATGAGAGAGATACACCCGAAAATACATGTTGAATAACGCGTTGAATGTAACCAACTTGTTATTAAAAGTTGATTGGTTGTGAGTAAACTAAATGACCTATATGATAGAAATGACAACGGAGAGGATAATGACATAAGAACTCTAACTTGCGATAAAGATCAAGAATAGAAGAAATAAAAGAAAAATCAATCATAGTACGCAACACAAAGAACAACCAATTCCACAAATGAGTATGCATTCAAAAAATATATGATTAGCAGTTTAATAGACCTGAGAGTAGAGTCTACAACATGACACCGTCACACATTGACAATTCCACAAATTATCTTTTGCATGCATCTTGTTAATAAATAGACACCAAATAAGAAAAGATTTAAAAGGAGGAATTACAACACTTTGAGATATTCTTACTCCAATTAAGCATTAATCCATCATGATGAAAAGTTTTGTTAGCATCTTTAAAAGATAACATCCCTGAATATGTGATTTTCCATACTAGTTGGTCTTCACATTCAATTAAAAGGGTAATAATCGGATGTATTTCAGCGACAATGTCTGAGAATGAACGAGTAAAACAAATAGGAATATACCAAGAGTAATCAAACAAAAAATCAAAAACAATATAATGTAATGAACACACAAAGCGAGATGATAAACCAAGTCTATCCGCAAGAGGTTGACCTATTCAATTATCAAACCAAAATTTAATTAAAGCACCATTACCAACTCTCGAACAACTGTTGTCCAAAACTAAATGAAGAACTGACGAATACCTACCAAATGGAGGACTTAGGGAAATAATTAATTGGCGTGTTGGCTTGAAGGAAATGAGCCTTGAAAAATAGAGCTCATTGTTGACGCGAAGAAAACATATCTCAAGAAAACTTAAACAAGACATTAGAATTAATAGTGTGCAAGGTTCGAAGACCAATGTCCCCTTCTTTCAAATGAATGCATCATTTTTTTCTACTGTAAATATTGTCTGACCAGAAAAAATTTCTCAACCAATAATTCAATAAACATGAAAGTTGTAGACCAAAATACCTTAACCAATTGGCAACTCCCCATAATTGATGAAGTATATTCCTTCCAAACTAAAAAAAGTTATTTTTAATATTATCCATAATTTACTGCAAATAAATTGTCTTAGGTTTTCCACTGATAAAAAATACGTTCAGATATATGAATGGTAGAAATCTAATTAAAAAAAAATATATCGCTGGTGTAAAAATATAGTGATTTTTACACAAAATGCTCAATTGTAAAAATGTTTATGCATATATATTTAAATATAAAAGAACAAAAAACGGTATACTACATAGTATAATATAAATCCTATGTCATTCATCAAATACCTCTCTTTATATTTTTTTTTCATAAAAAAATTAGAACAATTTTAAAGAACAAAAAACGGTATACTACATAGTATAATATAAATCCTATGTCATTCATCAAATACCTCTCTTTATATTTTTTTTTCATAAAAAAATTAGAACAATTTTACATTTGTAATTCAATGGGAAGTATTATTTTAAAATATTTTTACAAAAGTTAGATGATGTTACAAAATAATAGATGGAATGAGATGACTTACATAAGGAATTGTTTCTCTCCATTAATTTTCTTTATTTTTTAATGTGTTTTAAATCTCACTCTTAAACCATTTCTCTTGTTTTTTCATAAAAAAATCATCTTCAAATTTCATTATTCACGCACTTTTCAAAAAATTTAAAAAGAAGCACACAAAGTTTTATTCTTATATTGTAAACAATAATAAATAACATTATAATCAAACATGAGTTTAGCATTACATCTAAATTTAAATAATAGAGTCCAAATCTTATTTCAAACAATCGTAAAATGGCACTTGAATTAATAATAATTGTGGCTTTTTCCAAATAATTGAGTCAATTTTTTAATTAAAAAATAACATTATTGTGTTCCTTTAAGATAATACGCATCTGGCCGATTCCAAAAAAGACAAATTGATACCAAAATTGACCATAAATAAATATTCATGTAAGAACAGTTTATTCCAATGCAGGGAAATTACAAAAACATAAACCTCAAGAAAAGACAAAACTTCATTTTCTAGTTGTTTTATTACCCCGTGTTTTCTGGGCCAACGTAGATGCCGATGCGTATTTTCTTATTGTAAAATTCTAAGTACTTAAGTCAACTAGTGTATCCTATTTAACCAACTTGAAGCTCACCATAACCGAATTCAATTTTCTTCACTTTGCATGTTTGTATAATATTGACTCAATCCAATTGATATTTTATCTCCTTTTCTTATTATTTCTTTTCTTTCTATATAATACTTAATTCCTCACACTTATAAAACTTTTGACTTTTAAAATATAGATCAATTTTATAAATTGATTGAAATAGATAAATTAAAATGGCAATAAAATTTTAATTAAAATAAAATTATGAACATGGATTTGAAGAGATGAATATTGAATCGAATGGAATGTAGATTTTTGTTATTGACCGGGAAAAGGAACATAGACTTGAATGGGGAATGAAGTCATGAGCATATCTTCTCGAAGATAAGGAGAGGACCGTGGACACATCACAATTCACAACCAGACATTAAATATTGATTTGAAAATGGAAACTTTCAAAATAAATAAAATAAAAAAACGTTTGATTTTGAAAGTTGAAAATCAACTACACACAAAAGTCAAGACTCAAAGAGTCCTAAAAATAAAAAATTAGTACAATGGGTCGTACTATATTTTATCATAAAAAATTGTTGTGATAAGCGGTATTGTCAGAATAATGACAGTTGATGAATGTAATGTTTTCTCTAGATTATATCTAAAATACTAAAATATTATTCATTGTATCTATTTTTAGTTTTAATTATGATGATTTCAAAAAATAATAAAGTATTATTCCTTGTTTTTATATATAGAATTAATTATAGTTTTAGTTTTGATATTTTTATTAATTCATAAAATTTGTTTTCTTTATTTAAATTTTAATAATTTTGGAATTTTTTAATAAAAACTAGTTATGTAACATATTTAAATAA